>JAMBLF010000869.1:0-178064 GCA_030578115.1 Leucoptera coffeella | reverse complement strand
TATCAGGACCATGTTTGTTAGAGAATAGTCATTTTCATTTTTGTTAGAGAATAGTCATTTTAAGGACCATGTTTGTTAGGGAACAGTCATTTTCAGGACCATCTTTGTTAGAGAATAGTTATTTTCAGGACCATTTGTTAGGGAATAGTCATTTTCAGGACCACGTTTGTTAGAGAATAGTCATTATCAGGACCATGTTTGTTAGAGAATAGTCATTTTCAGGACCATGTTTGTTAGAGAATAGTCATTTTCAGGAACATATTTATCAGAGAATTTTCATTTTCAGGACCATGTTTGTTAGAGAATAGTCATTTTCAGGACCATGTTTGTAAGAAAATAGTCATTTTCAGGACCATGTTTGTTAGAGAATAGTCATTTTCAGGACCATGTTTGTTAGAGAATAGTCATTTTCAGGACCATGTTTGTAAGAAAATAGTCATTTTCAGGACCATGTTTGTTGGAGAATAGTCATGTTCAGGACCAGTTCAGGAAAAAAGTCGTTTTCAGGTAGCAGTCGGTTTCAGGCAGGTGACATTTTATTTGATACCGGTTGTTACTACTTACATATAGTGCATATATAAGTAGTGATTTCGTATGGTGGCGAGGTGTATAGGGAATAGTCATTTTCAGGACCATGTTTGTTAGGGAATAGTCATTTTCAGGACCACGTTTGTTAGAGAATAGTCATTATCAGGACCATGTTTGTAAGAAAATAGTCATTTTCAGGACCATGTTAGTTAGAGAATAGTCATTTTTAGGAACATATTTATCAGAGAATTTTCATTTTGAGTACCATGTTTGTTAGAGAATAGTCATTTTCAGGAACATATTTATCAGAGAATTTTCAGGACAAAGTTTGTTAGAGAATAGTCATTTTCAGGACCATGTTTGTTAGGGAACAGTCATTTTCGGGACCATGTTTGTTCGAGAATAGTCATTTTCAGGACCATGTTTGTAAGAAAATAGTCATTTTCAGGACCATGTTAGTTAGAGAATAGTCATTTTCAGGAACATATTTATGAGAGAATTTTCATTTTCAGGACCATGTTTGTTAGGGAATAATCATTTTCAGGACCATGTTTCTTAGGGAATAGTCATTTTCAGGACCATGTTTGTAAGAAAATAGTCATTTTCAGGACCATGTTTGTTAGAGAATAGTCATTTTCAGGACCATGTTTGTTGGAGAATAGTCATGTTCAGGACCAGTTCAGGAAAAAAGTCGTTTTCAGGTAGCAGTCGGTTTCTGGCAGGTGACATTTTATTTGATATCGGTTGTCACTACTTATATATAGTGCATATATAAGTAGTGATTTCGTATGGTGGCGAGGTGTATGGTGAAGTCCCAACGTGATAGGTAGTGAACCGTGTCATCGGCCACTGGAACTGGCTATAAGCACTCCAAATGGTTAGACAGTTTGTTGCTTTCTCATTTAGCTGGATTCTCTTTATATTATTTATTTACTTTCAATAAGTGATTTTATGATCCGTATGATGAATAATGAGATTTTTATTTTAATTCCATATCAATCAATTACAAGGTAACCACATGGCTTTGTCTGGGCGCGCTTAAAAGATGGAAATGAATCACCAATGTTTTCTGGTATAAAAATTTAAATTACATTGATTATAATACATTTTAACAATTGAATCTTTACAATAAATTAACAAAATATTTACAAACTTAAAACTAATTAAAACAATTCAACTTTAAATTAAATATATCTAAAAATTTGTTACTGTCGTCAGAGAGCAGAGAGCCCAATATGCTTCCCCTCCGAATTGCTAGACTCATCCTCTGGGGAACTAGACTCTTGCAGCCGATAGGCAAGGTCCCTTATGACCTCGTGGGCCTCGTCCCCCCAAGAGCCGAGAATTTCAACGGCGAAAGAAACAAAACTACATACATATATTCACCCTCAAGTGAACAGTACTTTTGCCGCTTCACACTCTCTGCCGCCGCAGCTAGCAGATCCCGCCTCGACAGCGCTCCGGGAGACATGACAAGGCGCCAGAGTGTCGACGCAGGTGGCATCCCACACCAGAGCCTTGTCACTCTTCCATGGAATGAGCGTCATACCATCCGGCCTCTTGCCATCGTCGCGCACCAGACCGGATGGCTCCAGTACTGCAGGAACACAAGCGCTGACAAGAGCGCGGCGTATGACGTCATTCAGAGTCGCGTGACGTGACAGGCGACCTGCACTGCGCTGGCACGACAGCCCATGATGCCCGAAGGGATCGACATCTGTCCCACAACGACAGCGATGTGTCCCACAAATCTAAGCGCCTACCCTGAGACATACCGCTAGACAGAAGCTGGTTCTATCTAGCAGTGTGCCGATAACTGCGGAAGGCAGGGCGTTTAACCAATACCCCGACTCTGGCCTGGCAGCCGCTAAGAGCCAAGCACGCTGTGTATCACAAGAAACTGAGTTCAAAAGGTTTAATTGAATCTGTTTACACAGCGGCTCATCCCATAGCCTTTGCGATGCCAAAACAAAAGGAGTATCGGTCTCGGGACCAACCAAACCTAACAAGGCTTCCTCGCTTCATATAGAGTGGTCATTAATGTACGACCCATACTAGGGTCGACTATTTTCAGGCACAATTGCGACGTGCCATAGACGGAAGAGAGGAAGGCCGGGAGCGCCACACCCGATGCACAACGAATGCCCAACCCGCCGAAACGAATGGGCTGTTCAATAATAATAAATTTAAAATTAAATTAATTATTATTAAATGTTCTGGTATCATATAATTAATTTTTATAAGTTTTATCATTATTTCAGGGGTGAGTTATACCAATTCACATGTCAATGTCACGCGGAATATAATCAGATATCATTGGATTTCGTTCTTTGCGAGTATATTTAGGTTTGTATTGAATTAGTATGAATTCATATAAAAACTAACTTAAAGTATTAAATAAACTAACGAATGAAGCTGAGTTGAAGATGAATCATTTGAGAAACAATATTATCTAATACTGCAGTATTGCCAAGCACGCGAAGAAATAGCTAAGATACAACCAACAGGCGAAATTAAATTAATTTCCATTTATTTAAACTTTCTTTTGAAACCTCTTAAATAATTTGTTCAGTATTGATACCATTAACAAGTGACAATGATATAATGAGTCCGAAGTTCGGCTGACGTAGTCTTTCTGACTAGCCCACTTGGGATAGTGGTCTTAAAGTGCAAGTACTTAAGCAGTTGCGCAAGACTGGACAAGGATGCGTAGTCAATGCCTTGAATGCTAGGCAACGAAGTTGAATATGAAGGGCGGGTTAGTTTAATGAATATGAATAGTTTGGGCACTGTTATGTAGCTTCAGTGTAATGATACTACTATGTGTGTATGTGTGCATATTTCAATACAATGACAATTGGTATGAAAGCCTATATTGAACTGAGCTGAGCAGTCGTGGTCTGAGGCCATCCAGTAGCCATGGTTACGGCTCAGGTGGCTCATGCGTGGGCGAAGGGTACGTGCTACTTGGGCCGTAACTAGATTACTAGCCAGTTGTCTCTCTTCTAGGAGTTAGTGGAACCTCTTGCGCGGTGGATGTAGAACCCTAACACCTATATTCTACAGAATGCCATCACCCCACGAATAGAAGTACTACTGTTCAGAAATGTTGCCTTTCCAATGTATTTGTATGTATTCTACGAGAAACTAGATATTAGTAAGTTTCTTAAAACGAACATCTGGTTCGATATTGATTTGTTTTAGTAAATACTCGTTCTATTAGTACTTCATAAATGAAGTAGTAGGTACCTGAGCTAATTAGTTTCTTAGAAGTGATATAATTTATGCACAATATATTTAAATGGCTCTATTCTTAAGAGCAATTACACAAATGGCCATTCGAGTACCTATCAACAGACACCGTATGAACA
The DNA here is from genome assembly GCA_030578115.1 of Leucoptera coffeella. Classification (NCBI taxonomy): domain Eukaryota; kingdom Metazoa; phylum Arthropoda; class Insecta; order Lepidoptera; family Lyonetiidae; genus Leucoptera; species Leucoptera coffeella. The sequence goes on along the minus strand of JAMBLF010000869.1, from coordinate 174,165 downwards.
ATGCTATGCTTTGCATATTGTATGAAGAAAAAATTTCCTGAAAATTTTCCGATAATAGATATTCTGTTTGGCTGTACGATATTCAGAGGAGTTAGATGCGTAGATATCGAGTAGGGTGTTTAGTCTTTTGTGTAAATTGCATGAGAAACTGTTGTATTGCCTGCTAGCAAATGCGGGTCTGAATATTTTGTTGTCAAATACCTTTACTGTACGCCGACTACTCGTTTTATTTATATTATCTCGCTTCGCTTTATTGCTCTCTTCGTTAATTAGGTAAAGTTATTTTAACATCTGCAGTCACATATCGTTGTTTGTACTCTAGTGCGCAATTTTTTCTCATCACTCCATCGAAGGCGGAATTTCAACGGCATTGATCTTACTCTCAGCTTCTTTAGCCATACCTAGATGTGCCACCGTTAATCGCCATTGGGCCAGCACAGCCTCATGAGACGTCACACGTTCTGCCTGCGACGCCAAGTGGCTTCTCATAGCGGCCCGTGTGGCCACCGCCCTACGCCTTGTAAATGTAGGAGATATTATAAAAACATTAGCCATGTGCAGTGTTCGCAATTAAAAACGGATTAGCTAAGCCAGCATTGCTCTAGGAGGTAAAATGTCCTACAAGTCGAGATATTAATCGGATAATTGAATCCTTTAGGTAAGCAGTTGCGCTTGAGGTAAATAATATGGTTGCTGATTGTCATTGAATGTTATGAAGATTAATAACCACCAGTCGCCATGTACATATGTTTATGTCCTTACGTATGACATCATTGTTATTAATGGAATATTTCATAGATTTTCCTGATTGAATGGAGACTTTTAAGAAGTAGGTCAATGAGAGATTTGTTTGTTAACATATTGATTTCGTTGAAGGCCTTCGAACCTCTAATGAAGGGCAGAAAATAGTTGACTAATTTTTTAATTACTCTCTACTCGTGTTTAAGACAAGCCCAAAGTGCATGCCACCCGTGTCTTACCTATATAGAGTTGAAGTTCAGAAGTTCAGCTAACATATTCGCTGACACAGATTACGGAAATAGTGAGTATGTATGCTTAATGTGTCTGGATATCTAGTAATCAGTAATATAACAGACTCCTACCAATGACAGAAACGGGATTATTCCTATTCGCGTTTGGAATTTGTAAATAGTAAATTTAATGATATTAATTTACATAACCAAATTACAATTTTCTTTGCTGAACAAAACGATACAATAATTTACAAACTTCGACTATTGTAAGTCTATCATACATTACAATATCCAATAATATGAGTACATTTATACACATATTACTTAAATCTTCGTAAATTATTGGAAGCTCGTAAACACCTTTGTTTTAAATCGCACTCTGATTTGAAAATGTTCTCGGAAACAAGATAAACACCTCGTCACTCAATAGGAAGAATACATTTCCAATAACAAAAGAGCTATGATGTATGTAAGTCTTTAGAAAAGATTAAAACAAAAGAGATTCGCTTGACCCTTCACAAGTTTACTTCAGATGTCGTCATCACAACATCGTCATCACAAGTTAACGATGTCCGAGCCATAGAAGCACAGGGAGCATGATACTACACATACCCAACGAAACATATTGATATGGCCAACATGTAGTGGAGCGGTCCTAATCTTTCGTATCTTAGAATTGAAAAATAGTTAATTGAAAGTTTTATTAACATTTATGACAATAATGTTAGCAATTCTGATTTGCTCTTAATATAAACTATACTTAAATATCCAAATAGTTTTATTAATCTCGGCCTGGTCACAATTTCAAGTACTATTCTGTTTGTACAGCCTCAGACCAATCATTCATATACGGAATGAGCTCATTATATGAACGTTCAATAATGCTTTCATATTCAGTATCATAATTTCATCCTAAATGCAATAAAAAATAAAATATTTTATTGATAGAAAACCAAACTTGATATCGGATACATGGATTTCAAACCTTGTATTGTCCTCCGGTTGAAAAAACCTTGAAGACATAAAAGCTACTCAATCACATTTAGACGTAATCTTGGTATGGTTTATGAGGGACAGGTTGATAGCCCTTCGTTCAGACACCTCCGAAGACATCGGGTATTAGTTGTTAAGCCAAGGAAGATGGAAGGTAAAGCTGAAGTATATGTATTTAGCCATCAGTTTACGTTTCAGCCAGATCTAATTGAAGTACATACATCCTTGGCAAATATCACATGATGTGAGCTTCCTCTAAGAGAGAATGGGAATGCAAATGAGGCGATTAGTTACTGCCTTTGCATATTGCTCATGTCAGTTTGAACAGCTGCAGGACATTGTGTACGAGGGAAAAATATTGGCACAATTGTTTACTTACGAGCTATTAATCTGAAGGAGAATGCCGATATTTGCATTCTCAAGGCGCTCTTCAATTACACTCGTGCAAGAAGAAGGAAAAAACAGTGAATCATTATTTATCTTACTGGCTTTCATATAAGTAATATATTAGAAACGTATGACACAATTTAACTGTCCCATATGGTATGGTCAGAGGTTAACATGGCAAAGTTTATATTAGCGAAATGTTTATTATTATAATGGACCTTTCATCGCATTAACAACACTGGAGCATTACGTTAATGTCGAAACATGGACCCATGTACAGACGTATACGTAGACTATTGACTATCTCAGATAATGGTGCTTTGCCCTCGCTCTGTATTTCTTCAGTTTAGAATGAAGTTATGTGTTTGCATTTTTTAATTGTATGAACTATGTCACATAATCTGGTGTGAATGCATTTACAATTGCAAAAGAGATGCAAGGAACAACCGACTTGACCAGTGCTGATAAGGTAATACTTGTTTCGAAATAAGAAAGCCATTCTGCATATTTATTAACATGGTTTTGTATGATTTATAGGGAGGATTCATTATAGACTGTGGCTTTCATGTAAGTTTGTTGTGTTGTCATGATCGATTATAAGACGCACATATGATATTCAGTAGATTTAGTACAATATAAGTTCCGTGCTAACCTATGACGTGAAGCGAATGATCATAAGCTGCCGTCCTTCCCCGCATGTCGAAGGAGGCATCAAAGGAACTGGGAGTGAATGCAATCCGTTGGGCGATGGCCTAACAATCTGTCAGTAATGTTTCAAATTATAGCCATCATGGCTTCGACTCTAATGCTGTAAGTTACCTAGGTGGTGTTTTGCCCTGTCTCATTTCACCAAAGTTTTGTTCACCCCGAAAGGGTTTATAATAATAATAATAATTGTAAGTGGTTAGCTACAATTGTGCGCAGCCTCCCCTCACCTTCCCGCCTGCATCTCGTCACGCAAGACAAAGGAGCGTCGCCTGTCGCATCAATTAAATCTGTCCATCCTCCGCGTACTTATACGGCGGCGGCGCTGGGCGGCCTCCAGAGCAGAGCCTCACGTGTCCAGATTCAGTCCACTGCAGACCCTCATTAAAGCAACATGTGGAAATTCGCGCTATTAGCCGTCGCCGTGACCGCGTGCTTCGTCCATGGTAACGACAGTGCTGACTTTTTTACATTACGTCTCGTGAAACGATTGATGATCGATGAAATACAGTGCATTTATTTTTTTTATTTGTGATAAGCGAATATAAGAAGATTGTGCTATTTCACTCGGTTTTGTTTAGTTTTGGTTTTGTGTTTGGTATTGTTGCATTGAAGAATTGGGAAGATACAATATTTAAAATAATGTATTGGCAACTCACAATTTTAATAATGTATTAAGCATTTTGTAACTTTAATTTATTTAAGACACCTAGCCATTTACAATTAATAGTGATAATTGTAAACTTCGAACCTTTTCAGTATACAAAGGCATTTTCCTAAATGCGTTTCCCCGAACCATGTCAAGGCCACTGAAAATAAAAGCTAGAGAATTTCAGTGGCATGAACAATTTCTAAACAGTCTACATGATTAAGCCTGACTTACTCCGAATGTTATTCAAGACAATAGAAATCGCGGGTGTTAGCAGTAACTATAAATGTAACAATACCATGTAAGCATTGCCATAGAATAAGTGACCATGCCTCAATGTTGCAGCTCAGGACCAGGACGCTGGCACGGCGGACGCTCAGGGCGTGCCCTCTCTGCCGCCCTTCCCGCAGTTCCCGGGCTTCGGCAACTTCCCCAGCTTCCCCAACTTCCCTAACTTCCCCGTGAGTGCCTTTCAACATACTCATTACTTTGCCTGCAATTAATTGTTATTAAAAAAACAGTAATAAATAATACTGTTTGCTATGTACATTATGTTACAAATTTTTACAAATATCATATCAATAACGGTAAGGGAAAAACATCGTGAGGAAACCTGCCTATCCTTCAGGATAGGTAATAGTCAGTGCCTATATACGGCGATACGGTTCACTACCTATCACGTTGGGTGCTGTCTATCTAGTGATACGCGGGCTTCGAATGACCCATACCTAACATGCCTTCGAAATTTCGGAGATGGGCATTCAAGCCTCTGACTACCACGCCATAATAAAAAGGGAGTGTGTATACACAAGTCGTGAAGCGTATGTTATGTTATATCAATGTAGCTCCTGCACATACATTTTGAGACAAAGTTTACAAATATGTGAAATTGCTAATTACATAAAATTGGGAATATAAAGATATTGGACATATTCTTCATTTTACAAAAAGATATTCCTGGAATTTCTAATAACAAGACGTGCCTCTAAGTTTTTCGCCTTGTGAGTCGTGCTCATCCTTTAGAGTGATATCTTCGTGAATGTGTCTAATTTATAGGCAACCAATTTTTCGCGCGGCATAGGTTCGTTCAGGACATTGGAGACATTGCTGAGCTTGGTTCATAACATAAGTGTCTTATACTCGATTGTGTTATCCTATGTAGTTACCTATTCCATAATGGAAATGGTTTGTTCTTTATGTCGTAAAACGATGCAGTGGGTGGTAAATATCTCGTAGAAAGGGCTTGGATTCTGCCACCTATGTTCCACATTAGTGCTGTTTATAGCAGAAGGAGACTCAGAGCATACATCTATGTCCCCTAAAAGGCGTGAGGTTAATTGAGTGCTTGTGTGCGCGTTGCAGAAGCCGTTGACGGCGGAGGACATAAAGAATCTGAAGCCGAGCGGCCCCAACAGCAGCGTGCAGGGCGTGGCCTCCTCCTTCTCGCACTCCGAGAGGACCGTGAACGGGAAGAAGGTGGAGGACAACTCCAGCGGCAGCCTCCTCACCAACGACAACGGCACCGTCAACCAGGAGAGCTTCAGCAACTAGCCCCCTCGCCCCCCGCGGCGCACTGGCCGACACTACGGAATAACACTACTGTATATTACGCAATTATGAATAAAGAGAGCAGAATGCAAATTCATATTTGTTTTAGTTAATACGAATATTGATTGCACAATTAACGTTCAGGGAGAGTGAAAGATATTTTTACTGGCATGTCGCACGACTTGGGTAACACATTTCCTGAGAAAACTTGGTTATTTGGTGATGAACTAAACATCATCTACGGCGCACTTCCTGTCACCGTGGGTGCTGTCTATCTAGTTACACGCGGGCTTTGCGTGCCGCATACCTCACATGCCTTTGATATTTCGAAGATGGGCCTTCGATCCTCTAACTTTCCCGCCACAATAAAAAACAGTGTGAATTATACACAAATCATGAAGCGTATATTATGTTAAAAAGCGACTTCTGCTTATAGGTCAACACTAAAATCATATTGAATTATTTAACTGTTCCAAAAAATGTGCGCAATTAACAAACGAGAAATACGTCTTGTAGTCCTGACATTAAACGCTTTGACATTAAACTAAAGTGATAATTTTGGTAACGCTTAGTATCACAGTTGTTTTTCTCCCTTAAAAATATAAAAAAAGAAGCGCCTGGTGACAAAAATGCGTCATAGACAAGTGGTAGTTATCAATATTGGCTTCTCATGATCTTTGATGACCGTGTTGCGTTTACAGTTTTTTAGTTCTAAATTCTTTTCGGGAACGATCTCGCCATTTACAAAGCTGTAACTGCTGTCTGAAGTATCTTTTTACTGGATTCATTCTGCTTTCACTTACTCTCATATTATGACAGGATTACATTACAGTACAGTCTGTTTGGTATGATTGAAAAAAAAAGAAGTTGCGGCACATACTTTTATTTATCTGACATAATTAAAAATAATCTTCCGAGTGGAAATTAAAGAAAAGAAGTTTGTTTTAACTAGCCAAGTCCTTGTTAATGATGATGGTGGACAGATATTAATTACAGCCTGTGTAAAGCATCCTTTTACGAGTAGACATGAAATTATCCTTCTGCCAGGTGTAAATTAATATCATAATTAGCCAGACTGAAGCAGCAACAATTGCGTGATGGAATGACTTTGTATTGTTTACTTTATTTATTATGTTTAACTGAATACATAAGTATGTAATCTACAATTTCCTACTTCTATTATATCGATTTGCTTCAATTCTTTGCTAAAGCCTATGAGGTAATTATGAATTTATTTCCGTTACAATAATTCATAACAATTTACAAGTCTTAGTAGTTATACAACTTTGAGTTTAGAGATGATATTTAAAACTGCAAATGAGACAAAAATAAGATAGACGAAAATATTTATTAGTAGCATGTTAGAGCACATTAAATAATAGAATTAATAATAGTGTGATAAGGGAAGGTTGCAGTTTGAAAGAAGATGTAGTGACTAAGATTGAAATAGGGCATGCTTTGATGGTTTTAGACATGATTTAGATTTAGATTTAGATTTATTTATTTCACTGTAACAATGTCCACATAAAAAAATACAATTAATAGATGTCTAAAGATTACAGTGATAGTCATTGAAATTTGCAATTATATAAAATTAAAATGTCAAAATAAAATAATAATAATAATAGTACAATATAACAAAATAATAATTTAAAATACAATATGTACATTAGTACTGTTTCGTCTCGTACTCTTTTACAGAGTAAAACGCGCTGTCCAGCAAGAATTTCTTTAGTCGGTGGCAGAACGTTTCGTCATCCTTAATATTACGAATTTCAGTGGGAAGGTGCTCGTAATACTTGGGCCCCACCACCCTAGGGTTCCTGCGCGCGAACCTCGTGCGGTGCGCCACTGCCGCGAGCCGCCCCGCGTTACGAAGCGACCGTTCGCTGCCCACGCGGCGCCCAAGTGAACCTAGCCTCTTCCGCACAAGGACCATCACCTCATATAGGTAGACAGAATAAAGCGTCATTATGCCATGCTTCTGGAACACAGTTCTGCACGTCTCACGAGGCCCCATTCCATCCAGAATCCGTAAGGCCCGCTTCTGAAGGACAAAAACGCGATTCACGTCGACAGAGTCACCCCAGAGCAGGACCCCGTAGGACATAATGGAATGGAAATGAGCGAAATACGTTTGCCTTAACACTGAACCCGATACCAGTGGTCTCAGCTTACGCAAAGCATAGGCCGCCCCACTCAGTTTTTCACATAGCGATTGGATGTGGCCTTTCCAATTCAACTTGGAATCCAATGTGAAACCTAAAAAGCGACATTCACTCGCGAATGGTATCGGGCAGCGCACAGCAGCAGGCCTCGCCATCTCCTTTATCGAGAACAATAGCACCGATGATTTTGAGTCATTTAATATTAGGCCGTTGCTCGAGAACCAGTCGTGCAACTGTTTGAGTACTTTGTTAATTTTTATATTTAGGTCGTCATACGTTTTCGCACAGACTACAACCGTTGTATCGTCAGCAAATAATAATATAATTCCGTCCGTAATATAATATGTCAAGTCATTAATAAATGTCAAAAATAATATATTTCCTAGGGATGATCCTTGTGGGACACCGATTGAAATATTGCCCATCGGAGACCGAAATCTATGCCCGCCAGCAGCTATTTCAACCGCCTGTTTTCGATCAGCCAAAAAGGATGAAAACAAGCGAAGTGGGCCCTGCCTTACTCCGTATGCTTCTAATTTTTTAACGAGAAGGCTCGGTCGGATCACGTCGAAAGCCTTCGTCAAGTCGCAGAAGATCCCGGCCGCCACATACCTATCGTCCAAGCCCGTCATGATGGCGTCCATAACTTCGTACGCAGCACCAGCTGTTGACCGACGCTTCCGATAAGCATGCTGCGCGTCGCTAAGCAGACCATTTCCCTCGAGATGCTCCGTCAGGCTCAGTGACAATATGGACTCAATTATTTTGGACAAGGTGGGGACTATGGTGATAGGTCTGTGACTCTCCACCCGTGTCTTGTCACCCTTTCCCTTGTATATTGGGCAAACTCTGCTGCACTTTAACGCATCGGGATAAGTACCGTAAATAAACATGTCATTGATTAATTTACATAATTTGTCAACTAAAATAGGCCATATAGACAGGAGAACTCTTACTGAAATGTCATATATATCTAAAGTACTTGACGAATGTAACATACGTTTAATAGTTTTATTTAAAATGTCCGTGTTGATAATTGGTAGAATAAAATTGGGAATATCCCTATGTAGTAAATAATTCCGTAAGTGATCTAAGGCTGCTTTTTCATTAGGATATATAGGGAGGTTTTCGGTTATTGTAATAAAATACTTATTGAACCGATCTGGAATCTCCCTATTGTCAACTACAGTGTCACCATCCATCAAATTTGGACCTGAATGTGGTTTTCGTAGTGATACTTGCTCGTTCACGACGCGCCATATCTCCTTAGAGATGTTTTTTGCACCATTTATCCTATCGTCATAGTACTTGCGGCGATCGCGAAGACTAATTGACTTAACTAAGTGTGAGTAGTGATTGACGCATTGGTTTATATGTTTTACGGTAGGATGCTGCTGTCGTATCTGACAGAATGTTTCAAATTTCGATAAGCATTCCGAGAGCTCGCTGCTTACCCAAGGTGATCTTGTTTTACTTTGATATATCTTTTTTAATGGAAAGTGAATGTCAATTAGTGATGTCAATATATTAATTAATTTATCAAATTTTTGATTTATATTTATGTCATGTTTATTAATAAATGTCCAATTATAATTCTCGATGTCAATATATAAGTTAGATAAGGAGTCGTTATTAAATATTCGTTTCAACGTATACTTATTACTATTACAGTCGATTGATACCGTTTCTATAGTAAAATACTGAGCGTCGTGGTCACTAATTGCCGTTTGAACGGGCCTTACGGTGACGGCACAATCATCACGAGCAACAATCCCACAGTCCAAAGTAGTCTCGCATGTGCTACACACGCGAGTAGGGAAATCAACAATGTTATGCGAGTTATAGCATTGCAACAAATCATTTAAACTACGGCGTTCGTAGTTATCCTTCAGAAAATCTACGTTTATGTCACCGACCAACAGAAACCTCTTGCCTTCGTCTATGATTTTACATAATAAAAGTTCCAATGAACACAAGAAAATTTTAAAGTCACCTTTTCCAGCACGGTACATACCAACAACAATTAATTTACATGTAATAAGTTCTATTACGGTGCAGTCAAAATGATACTCGACTGCAATACTTTGTAAGTCAGGGCGTGGCTTGTATTGGAATGCGTTGCGAACATAAAGGGCAACGCCTCCGTGATTAATGTTCGAACGACAATAATAATTTGCCAGTTCATAGTTCGACAAGCGCACACGTTGTATATCGCTGTTTTTACACCATATTTCAGTGCAAACGAGTATACTTGGTTCATATTTATATAAAATTAGTTCAAGTGTTGATGTTTTACCTGTAATTGATCTTACATTTTGATGTAGTATAGTAAAGTGTTGACTTCGGAGTGTGTTTGAGGTTATTTTTGTTTGACTATTGTGCGATGAGTTTTTAAGTTTTTTGGAAGGATTACATGATAATTACGTACTTGAACACCATCGGGCCAGAATCGAGGATTGCGAATCGATCTCGATTTCGCCATCGGTACATCAAGCTTGAAGGATGCGTAATCACCTCTCGTTTGCAACTTCTCACACGAAGCATCACCAACGCCTAATGTAGATGAAAGATGCCCCATGATATCTTCAGAGGTGGTCTCGCTGCTGAAGTTGAATAGATGGAGGCTACAGATGCGTGGGGCTGCAGCGCGTAGGGTTCCAGCCGAAGCTTTGGCACTTGGAGCACGGCGAGGCGATCCGGTTTCACCATCCTCAGTCCTTATCTTGGAACTACCCGAAGCTGGAGTCGAGACGCACACAGGTTTTGGTTTCTTATTTTGTTTCTGGTGCCGGTCCACATTTGAAACTACGACTTGTTCATTGAGCCGACCTAAAGCACGAGCATGCGCCCTAGTGCTTCTTGAAGTCAAAGATTTGGGAGCTGTTGTTGCTGTTGATGTCAAGTCCAGGATGGTGCCAGTGTCAGTGTCTTGTGGTTCACAAGTGGTCAGGGCCAAAGGGCCGGATTCGTTCAGCGTTGGTGGAGTGCTGAACCTGGCTGGCATTGTGCTGCGGGCTATGTCGGCATAGGAGGTATTGTCAGGTGAGTGTGGTTCACGATTGTCACTCTTGGATCTTGATTGCGCTGACATCATATGCATCATAGTTTCAATCATGGTGTGTTGTTCCTCTATAAGCAAGCCTTGCTTGCATACAATATTACGATACTGCTTCAATTCCATGTTTATATCCTCAAATTTCTGTTCGAAGTTTGAAATAACCGCCGTCAATTTTTCGATAGCTGCCTTTGTTGTCCGTGCCATGTTTACGTACTGTTTTTTTATACTCAAACACTTTCTATACTGATACACTTAATTTTTAAATTATCTTTTAATGTATAATATGTATAAAACGAATATTAAACAATTAATTAAGCGGAGATTAAAATATATTATGTTACTTGGGTTCTACCCCCGATTAAAGCATGTTATGCGGATGCGTGATAGTGGATAGACAATAGGAATATATGTGGGTGAAGTGGAAGATAGCTTACGTAGGGGCCAGCCCAATACGACATATGTCAATCAGATAGACGCTATATTGAAAAAGGATGATGTTACAAGTATCTGTAACCACTGATTGTGTGTGTGGAGATATATGTATGAGTGTCAATGAACCGAAAGTGGTTTGTCACGATTGCCTACCCCTTTACAGGGAATCGGGCGTGATGTGAATGAATGTAGGAAGTTACCAAACGCGTAATACCGGCGCAGATCAGTCGTTACAAACACTTAAGTTCAGTCTATCTTCGAGAAATACGTAAGTATATAAATTGTTTGTAATTATAATACAAACCGAAGGGATAATTTGTCAAAAATGGCAATGATAACAAAACAAATGTGTTCCACCCAATGCAGGCGTAAGAGGCACATCGAATCGCCTAACGCGCCGAGGGCAACGGATCGCTCACAAAGGAGGTTGGCTCCGACCCATTCGGATCATACACTAAATTATTTGTAGGTCCTCTGGAGGGCACCTTCTGTTTTCTTCATATAAAACAATATCGAATAGAAAATTCTGGATTGATTGATCAAAATTACAACATAAAAAAACAACTTATATTGTCTTAATATTATGATTAATTATATGTATTTTTTGTACTTTCTAAAACAATGAAATAGCTTTAATAGAATGTACCATGCTACCGCTCACCATGCGGTTATCTAGCGATATTTATGTCCGTTGAGCAATTGTGTTTAATATACCTAAAATCCTGTGCGCTTCTTACGGTCACCCATTCGGATGCGGCCCATGCTTTACATTGCTTAACCTTGTTGATAAAATGCGACCCAGTGTCCAATCGTACCTACAGCTTGTTTATAAGACACTGATAATAAAAACCGAAATAACTTAATAACTGCACCTAATGAGTCGTGTAGGACGAGCTACAGAAACACATTTTGATTCTTTGAATAGAGGCAGAGATTGGCGTGACTTTAGCCAGCGGCCTTTTCATATTTAAGAGCCGAAATTGAGGAGCGAGGACATTCACTGAGTGAGGCGCAAAGGAGGCGCCGCGACAGCTGATCTTCGAGAGGACCTGCATCCACTGGATACCACCATGAACACTGTGATACTGTTCGCTGTGATTGGAAGTTTAGCCGTGATAGCACAAGGTAATCTTTGAATTTTTACTTCTAAACATTTTGTTTTTGTCATTTCATGTATCATCATTTAGAGTAAAGAATAGTATTATCAATTTATTGAATCTCAATGTAAACAATGAAATTAAATCACAGGGCTGAACTAATTCTGACCGTTTTGTGGATTAGGAAAATGTGTATAGAAAATGTATTCAATATACCTAAACAATAGAAACAAGTCATTTACGAGTAATTTCAAAATCTAAATCTATGAATACATACACATTACACCCGTTTAACAAGCCTCATTTGTACCCTCCTAGCAAACTACTTTCGCTTCGATGACTGTCTTAGTCCTCCTCATGCACACTCGCCACCTAACAACGCAGGGCCTCTATCTGATGGCCATACGTGACCGCATCTATCTCACCCACAATGTAAAACCATCCCTTGTGACATAATTTTTGTTTCTATCATGCTTCTATTCATTCTCTTCTAACATGCTTGTCAATACATACATAGACATACACTAGTAGAGCCATTTCTAGATATGTCACAATCATAAATTTTACCAAATTTCACAGAACTATGGCGACGTATTATTGAAAGTGCCTAGTCATCGTTTACTTGTAGAGAAACCTATTTATAGGCACTCTTTACAAACACGAGTCTAAAATGGCGTCATAAAGGTAACTGGCACGGTACGCGCCGTCCGCAACAGTGGCAGAGCAATCGATATCCTTGACTTAGTCCTTTGCCTTGACCCACCTATGATAACAACAAATATGCTCCTAATACTTAAATACATGTCTGAACTTACAAGAACATCGGGGCTATAGTAACCGTCGGTGTCTTGTGCTGTCTCCGGGCTAACGATAACTTAAATGTGGGATTCTCTCTCGTTCATTCTTAAAATTAGCCGGCACCTAGATACAAGTGCCGAATATTAGTTTTGAATGGTTCGAAGCTTACGAGAATGTTAACACGGTTACGACTGTAAAGATATTTAGCCCCTTAGAGGATGAAATCAAATAAGTATAGATATCCAACGTAAGATGTGGTGAATCCGTGGTCGTCGTTGACATTCTAATTAGTCAAAACACTATTTAGACTACGAGAGCAATCCCATGATCTGCAAGGTCATCCAGATGCTGACCACGGCAAGAGTTGCTTCAATTCGACATTTATAAATAACGAGAACTGACTTGTATCGACTATGACATGTGAACACATAAAAGTTTTATAATGATAAAAAATACTACGCACTGCTACGAGAATATTCTAATTGTTTATATCGAGTTATTCTATTGCCTACCATACGAGTTTTGTAAACTTGGCACAACCCATAGGTATTAATGAAATAAAAGGCTCCATTTGTCCACTGTTTGTGTTTTCATTTAGCGCATCGAATATAGCTGTGAGGAGCTTAGATAATCGCCTGTATTTGAATAATAAAGCGGTTCTTTATTTCTTTTCGGCGACTGCTTTTGTGCTGAGCCCCATCTGGAACCGAATCCAAATAAAACATTTAATTAGAAGACAAATAAACGAGAAAGGTCAATGAGTTCGGGTGATGGCCGTGACATTAACGGAGGTGAATAAATAGTAATATCGTAGAACACGATAGATTCGCATATTCGTCACGCGATATCAAGTTACAAACATGAATCGGCACATGGCTCGCATGAGTTATGATGCCTACACTGGGCGCCAGAATTAGCCACCAACTTAACCACTGCCGATTTCCGCAGTTGGCTCCAACTTAATGGACCCCACCAGCAAGCGTCAAGAGACGATCAGTCAGGTGCCCGAATGCAACCGTGGAAGGAGGGATGATTCCTTCTGCAATACATAACAAACAAAACATACATAGAATATTTGTTAACAGAAAATGCATACAATTAAATGGATATTTCAGGAGAATGGAATATAAAATCATTCGATGGCAACCACATGGGACAATGTTTAGGTATAAGATATTCACATATTGAAATTGATTGATTTGTTTCACGTTTAAAACGTTTACATGAAACATAGATATTTTTAAATAAGAACGTAGATCATCTTCGTAGTTGCATACAATAATAATAAGAGTCTTTATCATTATGGAAACAATTCTTGAAAATTCAAAAAGACTAGTCGTGGTGGTTAGTGGCGGAAGTTATGCTCAGAAAAGAGTGATTCCCAAAGGTTCTTAACCTGTTCTACGCACAAAGACACATCCTGTAATGGCTCCGCAACATGCGATTTCAATGGAAACGTCCACATTTCATGCCAATGAGACATAAAGATTATATGCGGAACAATGGAGAAAATATCGCTTCATTAGCAACGAGCGAGAGATGATCCATCTTGCGTCGACGCCTCTGACGCATTGTGGCGAATCGCCTGCAACACCACACCACGTAAGGCAGGTTGCAGTGCCGCAGATTGAAAAACACAATACTCGTAATTATAACAATATCACGCCTATATTCCATGTCAATACGAGCAACTCTTGTATTGAGTTGATTTCTTTACGAAGTTCTACTATGCACCGTGAAAGAGGTTGGGAGACGCGGAACAGCTACATATATAGCTATATTAAGGCATCGTCTTCCAAAATACGAGTAGGTCTAATGGCATTTATAACATCATAATTAACCGCGTTACGCCGTAATATGAATTTCTAGAAATCAACAAATCACATCCAATGTGAATGGTTTATAGCAAACTATAATTTCCAATCAAAACAGATGGGCTTTGTGTGAATGGGTGTTGTCTGTTGCAGGTGCTCCGGTGCGCTACGACGAGGAGCTGGCCACCGCCTCTGCGCAGGGAGATTGGGAGCTAGTGCATAGGATGTAAGACACGCTATTCATTTACCTATCGAAGTAACTATCTATTATACTGTTTATAATATTCTTAATATAATATCTTTATATGTTTCAGCTTGAAGAAAGTCCACGATGATATGTTTTCCAGATTTCAAGTGAGTATCTGAAAATCCATACATCCACATTTCAATCAGTGCCTATTCATCTCGACGTCTATAACATAATCGTTACAAAGCTGCCTCAAGTTATAAACATGGACAAAATCATAAGGCACTGGCAACTCGGTCACATGTGATGTATTTCAGGCGTACGAGAGCCCCCTGACGCCGCTGAACATCCAAATAGAGTCGACGAGGAAGGTGCCCGGCGGCTCCTTCTACGGGCAGGCCGTGTCCACGTACACGGGCACCTCGGAGCGGGACGGGCGGCCCGTGCTCAGCAGCGGCGGCCACATGGTGGAGAACAACAACGGCGACATCCGCGAGATGGACCTGCCCCCTAACAGCGGCTACAAGTACCTGCGCTACAAGTGAACAGCCACAGATATTACTTGTATCTTAGAAATTGTGTAGTTGATGTTTTATATACC
This sequence comes from Leucoptera coffeella, assembly GCA_030578115.1. NCBI lineage: Eukaryota > Metazoa > Arthropoda > Insecta > Lepidoptera > Lyonetiidae > Leucoptera > Leucoptera coffeella. The sequence continues at coordinate 158,754 of JAMBLF010000869.1, read as the reverse complement.
TAGCTCACATATATAATGTTAACATTGTTTTGTAAATACTGCCTGTTATACAAACTGTAATAAATCAATCAATTCGGGAGCAAATACAAATTCCAGCTCAGTGATTAATAAAATGGATAGCAAGCATTGATGTTTAATTAGAAATGAATTATAAATAGGCAACTACTGGAAACATGGGTACTATAATTTCTTTAATATACCTATCCTTCTTAAATAGTGATAAAAATGCCAAAACTATTGATTCTCTGTTGCCTTCTACCTATCTGTGAATTTTTTGATGTACCTAATAGTAATCGTCTACTCGATGTATTTATTTTATTATTTAAACTAATTGTGAAACGGTTATTGGAATAAAGGATTATTATAATTTATTTATTCACAGTTTTATTATTCCTTACGCTAGGTTGAGACGTAAATTTTTGCAGGCTTCTCGGCATATTGTAGAACACACTTGAGAATCAGAACGCAGCCAATCTGACACCAATGCTCCATACATTTGTACATCGAGTGTATCAGCAACACATAATGAGGAAGCACTCTTTACATAGAAACTAGTCTTCTTTTCATACAAATAACATTACCTTGGTATCTAAAGATTGCTTAGATATGTTAGCTAAGGGAAGCTTAGACAAGAGGTTATCAAATATATGTAGTTATTAATGCCATAACAAGGCAGTGTTTGTTGGTGGGCGATGAATGAGCTAAATGGCGGATTAGCGGCTGATTTATCGGCCATTGTTGCAGAGCCAATTATGCTGTCGGCAGTCATTAGTACGCTTTTTGTAGTGAAATTGCTACTAAGTAATGGACAGGAATATTCACCTCATGGTTATAATAATATAATTATTTTAATACTATACTAGTCCTCATCTAACTAAGTGCATGTGTAAGGTAGGACCGTACTGTAGTATTATATTATCTGTGGTAGGACACAAGCCGGAAAATAAAATAAATATCGATGATTTCTCCGTTCTTACGCTCATTCCGAAGACCAATATTCAGCAGATAATATAATTGGAATAACTCAATATAGAAATAGTTACAAGAATATTAGACGAAAGAGTTTGTATTACGAACGCTCGGTAATGGTGATTAAAATGGATACCCCTGCCGGTGCATGATTAGCAATGACGGACATTTCAGAGCCGTGGTTTTAGAAGCATCAGGCACATTTTAGACAGAATGCTACGGTGTTTTGCGCGGTCAGTCAATCTGATTACTGAGGCTCTCTTTACTTTTTAAAGAATTTATTGAAAATAATATGAATATAAAATAATGAACAAAACTGGATAAATCTCCCGTATTATACTGGGATGTAAAAGGCATACTAACTAGCTGCCGTTCTTTCTGCTACTTCCGAATAGGGGTAATTAGGATCAGTTTGGCGATGGCCTAGCAACCTGTCACCAATGTATCTATGACATTACCTCCACAATATTTACTGAAAACATAGGAGGTTCTGTCCACTCCGAAAGGGATTGAAGGACGTGATTGTATATGTATGTATGTAATATGTATAACCAATAACATTTAAATGTTATTCTACATATTTAGCACCTTTGAGTTTCATCTGTTCTAATATAAATTAGAAGAAAACCATTAAAATAAATATAGAAGTTTAGTTATATCCAGGTTATTGTTTGCTATAAATGTAAGAGTTAAACAAAATATTCACCGGTAATTAGTGTAATCGATAATTCCATTAAAGTCATGTGTTGACGGACGAGCGAGGCCCATCGCACGCAATCTCATTTAACTTGAATGTTTCGGGTGGTGCGGCTGCATGTGAGTTGGCTGCGGAATTCAATGATGGCCACTCAAAGCTTCTTCTCCCTAGTTCTGGTTGTAGCTACTTGCACGGGTAAGTTTTTTGCCATAATTCATTGGTTACTTTAGGGAAATGTGAAATGATTCAGGTCTTACCCTACTAAATCAACTGCCCAATATACTTTTTATTGAGGAAGATAATATGTTGCGAGAGTGACTGCTGTGATTAGTCATACTCATTATATTATTCACTATTGTATGTGTATTGTAGTTTAAATTGACAAATATATGTCTACTATCTTTATAGTAATCAAGTTTTTTTTCATTATTCATTAGTCTTTCTTGATTGCACTCTTGGTGCCACAAAAAACTAAAGATTTATAAAGACATTCGATTTGTAAATTTGCTAATATCAAATTAAATTAAAATGCAGTACAAAATTATTGTTTCTTCAAGATATAGGATATAGATGAAACGAAAAACAGTATTTCATTGAAGCGAGTATTGTATGTTCAATTGATAAGAAACGAAATTTTCCAATCTATAAACCCATTTTGGCGAAGCGAGGTGTGAATTTCATGACACTCACTATGTTTATTGTTCTTAGAGGCAATATGTGCTAAATCACGCCATTGCCCATTTGGAAACACCTTAAATATTTTATTTCCTCATTTTGCTCAAATGAATAATATACGCTTAATAAGCACTTTGAAATAAAGTCGAGTTAGATATTTTTTTCAATCAAGTCATCGATTGAAGATTACCACCGATTATACACATGTTTTAAAAAGAAAATCTTCTTCGTCTTTGTCTAAAACATTGACCACAGTCATCGATACTTGGGTAACCATCACTAGAAAATTTGGAGTTTGGCTAGAACAGTAAATCTCTGCTTATCGGTGGACAACCGAGTATATCCTGCGACATTAAATATTGTGTGGATTGTCGAACCATTGAAATATTTGTATAAGCATTTGTTACTATTAGGGACCAGTGTTAATACAGCCAATGGTATTTCCCGCAATCAAATCACGCTCTATGATGATTCATTGACTGGTTTCTGAATGATAATCGTTTTGTAGTTAGCGTGCATCATGTGTTTCGTTTTAGATTAGCAGATAAATCTTGGTATAAGGCTTCTATAAAACTGTTAACTCATCAAACAACTACAATTGCAATTTAAAGGAAAATATTGTATTTGTATTTACAAATGCGTAATATATTTATTATATATTTATAGACAATAATTTGACATTCACATGATAGGATGAGAAGACTTGAATGTATATGTACGTTGCAGGGGCTCCAGCAACCCAGCAAGGAGCCAGTCCCCCGCCAAGACACGGCGACCAAAGGTACGGCACAGACTTCCTCCAAACATACACACCATACGCTGCAGGATCATTGGCGAACGAAAATGAAGCAATCTTATTCTCTGATACCTCCATGGATTTTGACACTTGGTTTGCCCAGTAAGGATCCATATGTTTTGGTGTGAAAACCTTTGCGATAAAATTTATGCTAACATTCTTCTGCTTACCATTCTTCTTTTATGACATTCAAACTCTTTTTTCCCTTCTGCTGAATAAGCATAACATTTCTATGGTCTACTCTGTTATACTTAACATCTTGGGATTTTTTTATCAATATCCTTGGCCCTAGAGCAGTGGCTAAGACTATCCTTAACTAACCGAATCCGTATTTCAATTTGCATTGGAGTGACATTTCGCATCGACACAGCGTTGTCACTTGGCTAAGGGCCCATTTACATCAACTGACTTGAAACTTTACTAACATAATACAGAACATTATGGGGATATAAAACCATTACCATAATGGTATTAAGATTATTACCATTCGACATGGCGAAATTTCTGATAGCTTTCTGTTTGTAGCAGAGACCAACAACGCGAACTTTTTCTCATTTTCCAGATTATTGAACTCCTACAACCAGCCAGGCACTTATGGCAACATTGGGAGGACGAACTACAACTTCTACCCAAACTTCGACTATGAGAATGGGTTCAGCAGTAGCAATGAGAACAATTTCCCGTTTGCAGCCAACGCGTACGGGGACTACGCGGGCGCATACTTGGGCCGTAAAGGATTTAGCAGTGCAGCTAATATTGTAAGTAAACTTCCCATATATCCTTTGACATGTTCGTGATACGTACATTTGTGTGACACATACTCACTAGCGTTATTTAATTACTTGTTTTGTGAATGAAACCATAGCTTTATCTCCACGGCTACTTTTAGCATTCCTTAGTTTCGGAGTTATTCTTATGGCCTTTATATTTCGAGGAGAAGTTTTTTGGGATATCTTCGTGTTAAGATTGTATTTTATATACAAATGTGTAATTTTGATGATATTGCTTAGCACAATAAAATTTTCTTACGAGTCTCTAAAACACTTGATCAATTTATCTGTCATAAATTGCAGCACAATCCCAGCATAGAGCTGGCGTCCAGGTTTGGCGAAGGCACCGCTGCATCGCAGGGGGCGCCACCTGCCCCAGGGGTCTCCAAGTTCAGCAGCGTCTCGTCCTCGTCGTACCACTCGTCGGTGAACGTGAACGGAGAGGCCGAGGAGCACCGGGGCGCCCGCACCGAGATCAACGACAATGGCCACATCACCAAGTATGAAGTGCACTCCTAGGCTGTTATCATAGAAGATTGCGGTTCACAACAAAGTTTCTAGGAACTATATGTTTTATGCATTTAAATGTTTATAAATAATAAAAATTCTATTTTGTAATTAGGAATTTTCAACATTTTTAAACCATACAGTTATAAGAAAAAAATAACTAACGTGTTCCCGAAAATAGATATCATTTTCAAATTACTTGTAAATGCGATGAAAAGTGTATGTAGAGTTTTAATCCTTGCAACCTTTTATAGGAATGAACTAATTTGATTCGTGCAATAGAATTAAATTTAAGCAGCTCCTCCTCCTATTATAAATCCTCCTTTCTATTAAAGATGACTTAAGATACTATTGAAAACTGAGAAAAAAGAAATGTATTGAAAGTTCTTCAAAACCTTTGGAACTGTCTACCCATATACGAGGTAAATGTACGCACATATATAAACGTATAGTTTTTGTTTAGCACTGAATAGTTTGAATCATCTCGGCTGTTGGAAGGTCGTCCTTATCTATCTCAGATCGCGCAATCACATGCAGCTTATTCGTGCCAAAGTGATTAGAGTAATCACGTTGTTTAGCCAACAACACCAAGATTCCTCTTTTAGGAACTACGTTATTTTACTACAACTGGTGACTTAGTTACTGACATCAAAAATACTGTAGTAACTAAGAGATAAACATAACTACGGCAAGGGAAAGTACAAGAGTACCTTACTAGCATTCCTGGGTCTAAAATTCTACATTAAAATGTGATACGAGTATGTTATGCCTTAAGAAAACTAAATACTAAGAGTTAACGATCAAACCCCTTATAGTATAAGTAATGTGTGGTACGAAGTACTCGTAAATAACTCTGCAGTCATTCTTCAGTCTAATTTAATTAATTTTCCATCAATTTTAACCTTAGGAGTAGTGGTTTGTGTATAAATGGTCTTCCTTTGACCGCAGCCCTTCCTTTTTAGTTCCTCGCATTTCTGACAGTAGAACTCTTTCAATGCTTGGTCATCTTCACCTCTTCTCGGAACAGGATAGCTAATAAAGTTCCTATCTTTACTGTAATCGGTAAAATGGTTAATGTTTTTGAAGAATGCAGTGGGTTTCCAAGAACTGAATATTTCAGGATAGACATCGAATTGGTCTCGCGTATTCTTATTCGTAGGCTCAGGGTATCTTCTGCTGTTCCTGGTGTCCGGCGTCAGGATGCGAGTGGTGTCGACTGCCTTGAGGCCTAACACCACAGGCACTTCGCCGCTATCCTGCGTACGCCTGCTGTTTCCTAAAGTTCCAATCCCGTATGACATGAGATCTCCAGCTGAAATTAAATGGTTTTATTATAGTGGTGAAAGCCAGTGTTATTATTAAATAACACGTATGTCCTTATAGGCGTACTTGTCGTGGTTGGCTACACTACAAGTTTATTTCCATTGGGCTAATGTGACAAGAATGGGTCTGAAGTTGACGATCATATTCCTAAATTAATAATATTGGATATTCTTTGTCGATTTAGCTTCAAAGGATTGCACAATCAACCCAAGTGCAAAGCATAGGCTACTGGTGCATACAAACATGTTAATTATGTGAATGTTGGAATAGGTTAAACTCACGCGCACTTTTCTTGGAGTGGAAGCCGCTCCTGTCGTTTCTGAGCTTGGTGGATACTATGATCGTCTGCTTGATGTCCACGTCTCCATCCTCAGCCTTTTCAGTGGCACTGTCCACGAAGGCACCAGAGGGGTCGTCGAAATCCAGCTTAGTTGCTACGCCACCACTCGACACTGGTATGCTTACTGAATAACAAAATAGAATTATTTAAAATAAACTAAGCCTTAGAATTACTTTCGTTAAAATTAAAGCTGTTGTGCTCTGACACGTGCAATAGAGCATTTTTAAGGTTGGGGTTCATTCGCTCTGGGAAAGTACTACTACTCGAAATAATAGAATTCGTTGAGCGATGAGGTAGCAACCAGTTCATATTTCATAGTGTTGCTTTGTATTAGATGTTCCTTCTCTTAACAACCCTGACATGCACTCATACATTTTGGCTTTTTATAGCAAAAAATAAGGGATACATTCAAGAAAACTGCTTAACGTTTAACTAAGAATCTACGGTTCAGCACGGTCTTTCGGAGTTATTGGTCTATGTCAAGAATTTTATTCCATATCAAATGATATGTAATAACGACCAAGGAGAGATTAATGTCTATCCCAAAGGGACGATGATATGATGATGAAAAAGACGATGCATGTATTGAAAAAGCGACTTACCCGAAATACACATAAAAATCAACGCAACTTTATCCATCGTGGCTCAAATGCCTTAGCTTTGTGATATGTCATCGCGTGATGCGTCGTTTTTATACGAAGTACGTGAAATTACTCAAAATTATGTCCCCAAAGGAAACTCGAGACTATTATGAGCCAAGTGAGGTCTTTGAGATCATCCAACTTAATGCTTAACTTGGTTAATGTAAACTGCTTGGTATGTACGATTTAACTTATAAAGAGAGTGCCTTTATATACATATCATTATATTCATAAATTAATGTTGTTTTGATGTAAACAAATCATAATCATGTATGATAAAAGATTCACATACATCTAAGGCTATCTATTTCAACCGTGAAGAACTAAAACAGAAGTTGTTTTACTGATAACAAAGATGGCGCGATAAGAGTTTTCTTATAAGCAAAGTTTAGTTCAGTCACTAGATGGCGGCAGTGACGTCAATTCAAAACATTATCCCAGCTTTCAAATTACTTACATAATATTATATTGTACACATTAACAATTAGACTTTCTTTAGTTCACTTTAAAATCACCGGCATAACATGTTTCAAATCAGGTACATTTATCTTTCACGACTTCGTCACGGATATAAGAACACTAGCCTTCGTACACTTTTTTGTAAGAATGTATGTATTGTGGTTTTGTGGTATTATGTTTATAAGAAACAAAAAGAATAGTAAGAAAGCACAAAACATAACTCAAATTCAGCAAAAGATTTCGCCCAACGTGGGGCTCGAACCCACGACCCTGAGATTAAGAGTCTCATGCTCTACCGACTGAGCTAGCCGGGCACTGAGAGAATTGTTGAAATAATCAATATGTATACTCTGATCATACAACACCTTTTTTTATCTTAAAAAAATGTATAAGGTTAGGCCATTGAAAATTAATGAGCTTGAAGAATGAGATTATCGAAATGGGCATCACTCGGGCATTACTGGGATTTAATATTATAATGCTATTTGCTGCCAGTCTGCCACTCTACCCGGCAAGAGATCACACTCAAAACCCCGATAGTTGTGTTAAATTCAACCGATCAGATACATTCCAACGTCCTGTCCACCCCCATCGCAAACAAGTACACGGGTGGGTAAGTAAGTATCTAGTGAACTGCTTTCTAAGAGGCCTTTACTCAACCATATTCCACTTAACTCCTCATTCAAATGTAGTCTTTGACTGCGAAAGCGAAAGCGATCCCTAGGGATTGACTGGATTTGAAGCTGTATGGATGGGCAGAGATGACTAGTAAACATCACGGAAGATGAAACTAGACCATTTGAGAGGTTCTGCATACACACCCGCTTCCGCCTTCTTAGTGCTATTGAAATGGATAGAGCTGCGGATTTTACTCAATTTAATATAAGGGGAACAATTTACGAGCCCAGCGTTGAGAGAGCTTCATGTACCCTAGTCCTCTTAGTTGTTTCTCACTTCTACATGCAAGTGAATTAAATATTGTTGAAAACTTGCTAGCTCATCTCTCAATAAACTGCAGTTATCTCAGTGCCATAATCTTACGATAGGTAGGAAGAGAGGCTTCTCTTGGCCTACTGATACTCTCGAATTGTCATGAAACTGTTTCTATGTGGGTTTAATAAATGTTGCATCAAAACAAACTATCATGTTAGTGAGTCATAAGATCCAAGTAACGCTGTCAAAAATTGCCTCCGTTTTGAATTGTACTACATATTAATTTAATATCGTAATATTAGTAATAGTTTCCCTCACGTGGGATTCGAAGAAAGCCTAAGCCAGCAGTTGCTAGGCTAGTTCATTCGGAGCACAATCCCATCTGAGTAGGGCGCAGCGCCAAGGACTGGCGCCCACCAAAGGCACCGAAATAAAAACTTGATACAACAACAAGGAATTTGTAGATTGATTGATGCAAAAAAAAATCAAAAATGTGTTTGACGTCATACAGCACAATGGACACGCAACTTTTTATCTACATCGCAAGGGATAATAGTCGTGAAGAGTTTGTAAGTAATTTTAGGAATGTGTGCTAAATGTTTTGGTATTATGATTTCCCGCACAATACTTTTCTAAATAAATAACTGTTCAATATTGTTCCGGCCATTCCATTGTTTCACTGCAGTTGCACGCAGTTTGCACCTAAAGTGTGTTGTCATTCTATTCTTCATGAGAATGGGCGAACAAATGGTTCATACGAAAAATATGCATTGTCTACGTAATAAAGTAAAAGTCATGCAATGTGACAAAAAGTGGCACAGACCAGCTCCTGGGTATTTTTTACAATAGTGTTTATTAGAGTCATAAATATATCAGTCGGACATTCTATTGTGTTGCTGTTGACCATCTTTCGTACGAGTTCACTGTTTAGCTTCCTGTTTTCAGGATACTTCTAAGTAATTTATGAACAATAAGTAAACAAACAATTTCTTTCTTCTCTTGGCGACTGTATAGGCACAGATAATAAAATACTATACGTATAGGTATGTATGAATGAACTGATTTATATGTATGTACATACCATTATATTCACGTTATTTGGTATGGATATTATATTGGAGCTATTCTTCTCTCGGTCACTGCCATTATCTGGGACTGTAATTTGCTTAATAAATAATGTTCAATTGATTTACTTGCATGGCTTACACTGTGTCTACATTATAATTATTAGAGCAATTGTTATTGTGTCTGTTGGGAGCAGTGCGCTCGCCAGTACGGCACGGAGCTAAGGGCCGATGTGCGATGTGCGATGGCAATCAGCGGAGTGCTCTGCGTGCGAACTGCGCTCCTAAGTGCTCGGGCCATTCTTGTTGCAGCACTTCCTGCGACCTAATGGCATGCGTGGCAGCCGCAATGCTCCAATCGCTGCTCTGCAAAATCATAGAGGACGGGAAATTTAATTAGTCTACACATATTTGAATAGTGTGCTTACTACGTGCCATTCTATCTGACATGTCGTAAGAGGTCTAAGGGTCAATGCAGCCTGACTCAATGGCTAGCTCCATGTGCAAGGAATAACCGAATACAAGAATAACGTAATCACCGAGTGTTCGTGTCCAAAGTAGTATATCTTACATTAGCACATTCAATAATAAACTTGACTCCGCCTCGGAGTAGTCAGAAATTCACATATCCGCCTTCGGATTTGCATTTGATCTTAGCACCAGCACCTGACAGTTGTTCCTCTTCTATTCTACACCTCTACTCTACACGTCACCTAATTACTAAATCAATATAGGTGCTGAGCCCCCGCCGGTTGAGCTGTTTGTTCCGCCTCTCCTCCGCTAAGCTATGATCTGTTTCTTTTTGCCTCAATCCGTGGGCCGCCACATCGCTCTCCGTCAGAAGGGATCGCTCTGAGCTGACAGGCACGACGTGGACTTGTCCATAACCTATTTGGGTGAACTTTGGAACACGGATTAGATTGGGAAATAGAGGTATCTACTTACGTATAAGCTGTTTAATGATTTTGTTAAGTTTAGTGTTCTTATATCTGTGGTAAAGTGTACAAAATTGCATTTATTGATATTTTACTTTCTTGCCAAACTCTGCAATGGCATTTAAACAGTACTTAGACCAATTATAAACTTTTTTTCATCTATATTCACCGTAACCAAACCATCACAAATTATAATTTTTACATGATTATTTCAGTGTATTTATAGCTACTGTTATCAACGGAGATGTCGAGAATAGCGCTAAAATAATCGTACTAGTACTTGTATCTAAGCCTATACAGACTAGGAATTATTTGACTGATGCTCTATTCACACGGCCACGCATGCATCCTTGGTTGAGGCCCAGGAATTCCTGGTTCAAAGTTTTCTCGAGCGTTGCCACTCAAACCGTCATGATTTTGAACATCATAATTTGTCTGTCATGCTCTTATCACAACACGAGTACTTGACATAGGCGTACGTACGTCAAAATGCTACGTCGAATAATATTATTTTAGGGGAGTGTTGTACGAGTATGGCGCGGTGAGAAAGTTTGATAAAACTTATTTCCTATCTAACCCCATTATATATCCTACAATTTGATTCAGCAATCTAGCTAAATTTTATCATATGTGATTTTAACTAATTTAACTAATTTTGATACCTATCTAGCTAAATTAATTTCCAAATTGAGTTGTATGGAGACTAATGGTTAACTTTAATGATTTATTATTACATATATATTATTACACCAATAATTTGTTATTCTTTCCTTTATATTTCAAGACATACGAGGTTCAATAAATTATAAAACAAATGTAGTGGTTTAATTTGATGAGTTTATTTAACAGTAATAGAAAACTTATTCTCAAAAGTCAAAATATTAGAGTCAACAACCATAACATTCCGAGGCGATGTACTTAGTTTATTTATTTCAATTATAAACGAAAGCGGTTGAGTAATAAAAATAATAACGGATTAAAGGCCCAATCACTTCGAGGTTGATTCTTGAAATCGTCTAGGGAACCGCCAAACACCTGTGTTTTGGTGTTTGTTATAATAATACAAGCTGTGAAGGAGCAACTGATTGCAAGTGGAGTCGTTGCTATTAGTGATAAGTCAGTGATCCTTTAGGTCATGTGAATAATCGCTTTTAACATCAATCATCTTCACAACAACTCTGCTCTTAGTACATACATGAACGTTTAATATGCATACATACATAAGTTAGTGCATTCTATAACTGTTCTCAAAAACATTTGTTCTAGATGAAGATTGTGTCATGTTTTGTACAATTGTACAAGAATCTGTTGGTGTGCTTTTCTTAGAATTCTTAAGAGTAATATAATTTCTTGTTTCACAATGGATGCTATAAACTTCCATCATTGTTAATAAGCATTGTATTTGACAGTAAGTAGCAACTAAGTATTTGTCTAATTGTCACGCACGATAATAATTCTAAACTTATCTACTTCCATATGACCTCTGTGTTATTTAATGCTGCTCTTATATAATAATATGGTGGTAGCAGAATCAGCCTCGGATGATTGGAAGTGCTTCAGCTACAGGGCAGGCGTTTGAAGAGTTCGTGACAGCCGCTTTATGAAAAAGAAACATCACGTTGTTTGTATGTTTAAATTATAAGTTATTATTCCCTATGGAAGAGGCCTTGGGCCCGAGGCCTTTCATTTGGGAGGAATGCTCCGATATTGATTCATGTGAGCCTGGTCACTCCGATGTTAAGTGCTTTGTTGATTGTAATACAAATGTAGTAGAAGAGTTCAATCAGCACGAAACAAAGCAGCTCATCACAACTTATTATTAAGTTGCGTTTCTATATTAATAATAGATGTAATAGCTACGCTCGTACCATTTCCAAAGAATGTTATATGATTGCGTATCAACGGTAGTAATATTAGATAGTTTTTGAACAGTTCTTTAGTAAAATTCAGTGACAATAGCACCATTTAGCACGGTATCTTTTGCTGCCCTGGCGTGGTAAACGTTCGAGTGAATATTATTATAATCATGGGATTAAATTATAAACATTTTAAAGCTTGCTTCAATTTAAAATTTATTCTTGCCAGGGATAAGACGTAAATAAAAATTCTAGGCTCTGTAATGTTCCATGATGATGCCTGAACAACTCCAAGCTATCGGCAGAACTGTTAGAGAAGCCAGTTCACATTGTCCCCGAAAGAATAGAAGGACATCAGCGTAATATGATAATCACACAGAGCAGTAAAATGAGTGAGTGTAGTTTATGGTATCAGATCATTATTATTATATAGTCTTACATATTAGCGTTTCTGAACCAACACACTGACTTTATACCCAATAAATTCGACGCTTTATACACTCTAAATGGCTTTTCCATGAAGGCTAAACATTGGTGTTCATTTGAAATATTCACAAGCCCTTGCACCTGAGCTTAAGTAATTTGGAAGGGTGCACCGACTCCCAAATTGTTATAAAGTCAATTTATATACATTGGCACACAGGCTAATAGGAGAGAGAGGATGAAATTCGAATATTTGTAAACACAACTGCTTAATAATCCCCCTCGCAAAAAGAGGGGAGTGTAGAGGGGCTACCTTTGGCGTTATAAATAAGCTTACTTGGTTATAATTAAATTTTATCAAATATTTCAAATGGAATGAACATTTGGAGATGGTTGCTTGATTAAATGTGACGAGAGTCTAGTTGATATTCTTCTTCGTAAGATGCAAGTTTGAATTAAGTAGCTAAATGTAACGTACTTAAGTTAGTCTACTTAATTAATATTTAATAACTTAATATTTTATTTCACAGGCTAGCCACCAACGTGTAACGTGTGTATGTAAGCCATAGTCTAAATGTGTCGACAGGACGTATTAAGATATTCCGTATTTCATCATTCTTCATTTCCAGTTAACCCATTAGGTTGTCCTCTTGGAACTTAAGTATGTCCATAACGATACGTCAATCCATATAAGTAACTATACCCATAACGATACAATCCATATCCAGGCAATACATACAAGTTTGTTTGTTTATTATAAATAATGTTTAAGCTGTAAGAGCTAAATGATTGTAACCAGCGGCCGCTGCCCTGGTGAGCGCCACCCATCTTGATGCTCTCCTCGCCATCGGAGGAGGCAATTGCAGCAGTTAACTCCGTCGATATTGATCTGACGAAATTGCAAATTGCACTTGCGGCGAACCCACTTCATGTTGGGAACTTGGTCCTGAGATTTTTTTTACAGAAAAAGATAAAAACCACACTATTCGTAAATAGAATGCAAACTAGCTGTTGTTCTAGCCGACACGGTGCAGAAGGCGACTAAGGAACCAGGGCTCAGTGGAATTTATTGGGCGCTACACTTGGAACGAGTTAGCAATATTTTTAATGTGACCTCGAGAAAGCGTGTCTCCAAATCTCAGTCAACTCCAAGAAAGTTCTATTTGAATTTCTATTTACGGGAGAGCGGCTTATTATATATTTTGTAGAGCCAAAATATGTAAGTAGAGTGAGTATCAGACCTTTGTTTGTTCAGTGCATAACTGCGTGCTTTTTCGCCGAACACAGCATCTAAAAATCACATTTGCCCCGTAGAAGAGTTGAAGTTGTGGGATCTCCTGGGCCGCGGGGGGTCACACTACGCTGGTCTGGGCATGGGGCGCGCTGCGTGCCAAATTACCATCTTCATTATTGATTGCGCTCAACAAGAGTCGGGAACGAGATTTCGACCGCAAACCCACAATTAGCATAATGGTATGTTTACTTTGCAATTATGAGGTTTTTCTTTTGCCTTGGCGAAATTGTTGGCGAGGGCATCGGGCCTCGTTCGCAGCCTGTCATCGATCACCGCCTATCACGCAGCGTCTGCGCTTATGGCGGACAATTGATTACTTGATCCACTCGGCGACTGTAATTGAATTAATGCATTCAGTTGGCCTTACACTTGATCATTTTAAGAAAGTCAGGTTTTTGTATACGACTCATATCGATTGTAAGCAAAAAAATATTCAGAAGCAACATATATAAAATTTATTACATGATCGTGGTAAAATAATCCTTATCGTCAAGGACATGCTAGTTAGCTTTACATATACATATTTAGACTGGTTGAGCCCAATCGTTATTTATTTTTGGTCGTTATTTTCCAATGGCACCTCTTAACTCAAATCGAGATGTCACCAAAACGAAAACAGTGATTTGACATATTTCATGTTAACACGACGCTGAGCTTAACTTTTTATGGAGGCCATGAGTCAGCGGATGTCTGGATACCCTCGTTACCTATAATCACGTCGTTAGGGCGCAAATTATGAAAAAAGATTAATGGGAAAAAGTTTAAGGAGAGTACTAGCATGTGTACGCTACTCTCTGATTTGTAATTTTCACCAGATATGTTTGATTTCTACATGTCATACATACATATGGATCGGAATTTTAATTCGCTGGCTGAGGTTGAGTCAGTACTATCAGTCGATCTTGTAGTTTCTATGTAGAGGGTAGGTAGAGATCACAGATCCCCACGTGTCCCGATCTTGGCTAACCACTTTCAATCGTTAATTTCTGACACGGCAACATGAACTGTCATAATAAAGAGATCATCAGATTGGATACTGTGTCCAAAGCAAATCTATATGGTGTTAAATATATGTTACCACAAGATAAGACAGGGCGTTTATTGCTCGAAACCTATTTGGAATTGTTTCTCATTCTTTATTTAAATAACTTTTATAATAGATAAAAGTTCCTTCAAATGGCAAAGCGGAAGTTGTGCCATTGCTCGCTTAGTTGCGACGCTTAAGTTCTTCGCCGTCGGATTTTTAGTAACTGCTACACAAAAAAATGGAATCTGAAACTTTGCAATTCCTTTGTTCATTTTAATTTACCTCTCTTACAACAATTACTTCCTTCTTCATATTATAACGTAAATAATAAATGTAGTAGTGGAAACCGGTCATCACCCTCATGTTATCAATGTATTTGAATAAAATTACGAGTCCCAACACCTTATCAAGGTAAATATTGACCCAAAGGGCGTCGGTGACAAAGCCCCACGCACAGCGGATTAGTGACCATCAATTACATATTGACACGTGAGTTGGCCACCAAACGGCCGGAGAGTGTTGTGACCATGCAGAGGCAGTGGGCAAACAGACGCAGCTACCGATTCCTTATCGGAGTGATTGATGTGTTGATCGCTTCAAAGTGTCCATGTGAGCCTTGTTACAATATTTCGGGTTGGACTTTTTATTTTAGTTTGATTCAACACCTGGATATCATTTACATGGTACAAATGTTTCGTGTATGTACTCCTTGAAACTCTTGAATTCGACACTTCAGACACGTTTATTGTGGAATAGATTTCAAGAAACAGTTTACGGTAGATAACCAATATATAGATATGATTTATAAAAATAAATACACATTTTCAAATACCAATACAGATCGTATTCTCGTTACTATTTCGTTTCAAAGTAGTTTGCTATAACAAGCCTAACTAAACATCTACGTATAGTTCCCTTCTATTGACTTCTCGAATGAGAACAACAAGACTATTGCAGTATTTCAATTAGGTGTCGGCTGTGTGTAACTCGGTGGCTGTTGGTTTAATATCGGAATCAGGCAACGGATCGAGCGCTGCCTTCAACACCATCAATCTTTCGCATCGGGTTGACGCTCCGGACAACCCCGTTGTGGAGTGGATTCCTCTTTTTCAAAACATTCCTCCATATACATTAAGTGCGATGTGGGCAGGCCCCTTAGTTAATGACGGAATAAATTTGTCACAGATTGCTAATGTGAGTTCTATAATCATATCTATAATACAATGTATGAATTGTATCTATCAGGTCTAAAATAGTAAACTATCATCATATTGTTTTACAACTTCCACGACTTCGAGGACTAGTTCGCACAAACAAAATATTCCCTGCTTATCACAAACCACGAAATACTATACTTGCATAATGAATATTGATTGGTGCAATCTCCTCCACGGGCTTCTGTAGTCGCAGCTTTATTTAAATGAAGAAGCGTGATAGGCGGCGGCTGCGCGTGATTGATGGTGCTGCAGCATTTTTGATCAGCCCTTCAAGTGCATGGGCCTCGTCGCACCAGCCGAAGCGGTCGCCGCTCATTCCGCTCATCGACAGCTTGTTATTAATTGCAATGGAAAGCTTTACCTAACATTTTATGCGAATAGCGGATGAAGCACAAAAACAAATTGTTTGGAATGTGAAACCTGTGAAACTCCTGAAGTTGCTTTGTTTATTTTTTCTACGCTTTGATGATGCACAGTGAACTAACATGATTTATTAGAGTTATTTCTTACTTAATAAACAATGATGTATTATAAAGTTTAAAGTCTTTATTATGCGATTAATCAACAATAATTTCAGATAGCATTATTAATTAAGGGATAGCTTACTATTGTAGATCAGGTCTTCAGGTATTGATTCTTTGTAAAAGTTGGTAAAAAATGTTTGCGCTACTGGCAAGCTAGCTAATGGGAAATGGCTTCGCAAATACCGCGAGTTCATCAATGATTTATGATGGGAACTTTTGGGGAAAAACATATTTGGTCCAACCCTCTCGTCGCGCGGCGGTCGGACACAATGAGCTTCCCCTAATATATGACGCCGAGCATTCTTTCAAAAAGTATATTTATTTTAGTCGTCTATTGATTTTTTTCATTAAACAGTTATCATTGAGTTTGTCCTGTATCATCTATTTTTATGTAAAATGATTAATAGTTGTCGTAACCCTATTGATTGTAGTTATTGGTGTTTATTTTGAAGTTTAAACAATTAAAAACTGATAAATAAATAATAAAAATAACTTATACCTTTTTATAAAAAGATCTAAATAATCACACATGGATTGTATCACGCTAAAATAGAATCAACTACAATATGAAATGAGGATTAATTTCAATATAATGTAAAACTCGACTATGACCTGCGAGTCAATTTGAGAAAAGTCAGTACACCTTTACACCAGCAACAACAGCTTTAAAAGCTAAAGTTTGTGTTTCCGATTCACAAGCATACTTCACATTATTATTTACCCATAATATGTTGGGTTCGATGGTGAGAAATGGCATGTCGAGGCGCTCGATTAGGCCCCGGGGGCAGCCATCTTGAAAAATCGACACATCCTCAGCGCATCCGGCCCACGTGCCACGGCCCCGCCATGCACATCCTGTATTCAACTTTATGCTCGGGTGATAAGGCTCAAATTGCATGTAGCGAGGTGCTAATACATCAAGTGAAGCGCATTTTATTGCAACCAGGATAATTTGCTTTGGCTATTGTATTTTCCTGTCGTCGCTTATCCAACATCGTGAGAGAGATATTTACGTATAAAAATTTAATGTGATCATTTAGAATGACTAAATACTAACGATTGTAATTCGTAAGTTGTTGAATTCCGAATGTGGCATTATGACGTCATTGAAGTGAAAACTTGATAAGATGCTCGGAGAAACGTAAAGGAGTTTTATAGAACACTTTACATCGTTTACATCGTAAAAGGAAGATTATCGTCATCATCGGACACAGGAACAATATTATTTATTATTGAAATAGATCTTATTAGTATTAAATTGGGCTTTCAACTTAAAAAAAAAAGATGAGCCTGTAATAAAAACTTTACTTTTATTTTGCAGCGAAAAACAAGACGAAACATCGAAAACCCTCACGAGAGCAATAGAAGTTAACCTATTCCGAAACTATGTCGGAAAAGAAAAACAATTGACTCGAAACAAGAAAAGGTCGAAAGTGAAAATTGGGCTGCGAACCGCTACGGCCCCCTGGCGGAAACTAATGCTGAACTCAGGCGGAAGTCGTCATTTCCCATAACGCCGTCGAGTTTCAGACTTGTCAGAAAGTTAAATTATCATTGTTTCATATTTAAATAAGAAAAGCAATACGGTAGCAATACGAACTTCCCGACTTCTACTTCGCACCTGCAGAGTCAAGCATTTTTGGAAAAAGAGATATATGTAATTAGTCATCTAGACACGTGATACTTCCACCTACAGATGTGAGTTGGCCAAGATCAGAATTAACATTTTAGAAGCTAGAGTAAGCAAAACCCAGTAAATTTCACAAAAGCAGCAAATATGAGTATACCTCGTTAGAGTGGAAGTAATAAGGAGCGAGTATTCATGCTATTCCCACATCATATTCGAGGTGGTTTCTCTGCTCCACTATTTCCAAGTACGTGAGCTTGAGTATTCCGATTTGTTGAGACCTCATTCGGAGTTCCCTCTGTGCGGCTGAAGAGGAAATGAAGTTGCGCCCTGTCGGCAGGCGACGCACTCGCACTGCCAGATTAGTTTAGCATTTCCCAACACTAGTAACAACTTTATACGATTAGTTATATCGCTGCAGTCATTATTATAACTTATTTAGTCAGTAATTGAATGTATTACATGTAGTCAATGTGAAAAGAAGACACTGTATGGTAACAGATGAATTCTTCAAACTGTAAGTAAACAGTACTTAAAGCTACATAAGGTAATTTAAACTTCTTAGTCACTTGTGGTATATGCGCAAAATTTACCAAGCATGCTAAATAAATGTAAATAGGTAGAAATTAGGGAAGACGATATTGAGCCCGGATCTCGTTGGCTCGAGAGCCACTTAATCCCATGGAAATGTTGAGCCGTTTAATCGTTGGCTTGTTCAACTTTGAGCCGAAAGTTGTCTCGTTGCTGAGTTTTAAAGACTTTAATGACGCCAATCAGTCGCTGCTCGAGCGGAGCCTCTGCAGTAAGCCTTTTACGCGCTCACAAGTTTAGCCTTTCAACATGGGGGCTCAGAAACATTTTCTGCAATCGCTGAAGAATTTCGAAGCAAGCGATGATGGCCTTGGTGTGTATAGTTTGGCAGCGTTAGCTTAACCTCGAATTATGTACCTTATAATTTTTTTGTGTCCGACTAGAGTTCATCTCCCCAATTGCGGAGTAGGTCATACATTTATAGCCACAATGAATGGATTTTTCAGTTGATAGACACAGATAGTATTCTATGTCACCATGCATAGGTGTTCTTTAATGTGTATTCTTCAGTTTTTTTTCCTATGTCCCAGCAACTGATCCACGCCCTCTTCTAATGGCATGTACCCAGATGTTTTTTAAGCAGACAATATCGATATTATTGAATATTTATATGAATCGTTTCATGTTATTGAAATGAGTGGCATTGTGTTGACAATAGGGTATTCTAAACATTGGCCTCATCCTGCGAGACAATGCTGGGCCGGCTGAATGTCCAGTCATCGCTCTGCCATTGACTAAGCCACTAAATATGTCTAATAAACGATCGATGTAGTCTCCAATTGAAATGGCAGTAAGTTTTAAATACACATTTTTATTTTATCATTCGTATTATTTGAAAAAAATATTTTTATTTACTTCAAACGATTTGTTGATATATTTTGTAATCATCATATTTATGTATACATATATATGCATGTAAATTTTAAGATGTACCGATATTGGCTGTATTACATGCAAGGGGCAGATTACATCCTCCACAGTTACCTCAACGGCAGCTTAAATGAATGCGTACGCCCTTGCAGGTTCAAAGGACCGAAGAACATACGCATAAAATAGTAATGTAAATTACGTAGTACGTACCTAAGTATAAAATATAAAACAAGGTTTTTTGTATTTTCCTTAAGCGCAACATAAATATAGCATTGGTGCGCTCCACAGCAATGTTATTTTATTTGTCTGACTTAGTTCCTTTCCGACGGAGGGGCAAGGAGGCTGCGGGATGTGGCTCATGCATAATGCAGCGACTCCCACGTGCCTCAGACTCCGGCCAACATGTGCTTGAATTGGGAAGATTGCTATTCCACTTACTAATCGATAGTCTAGGGCTCAGATCACTTACGTCGATGTTACTGAAACTATTACTTACTTCATAGCTACAATATAATATGAGGTATTTGCTTCAATATGATGTTCACTAATGTCCCATTCCTATAAATATACACGATGCTAATATGCAGATTCTTATGAGTAATACCCCTTTCATGCCATACTTCTCAGGGACATTAATATGATGCTACTTACTCTCTTTCGTCATGGTATATTGTAAGAAGCAACCCCTAAGTCAGTTGATTCTGTTGGGCGATAGAGTAGCAGCCTCCCATCAAAGTTGTATATTAATATCATCACAACTGCGATAGTAATCCTAAAGTTAGTTAGCAGTTAAATTTTACCTCATTGAATATATTCATAGCTGCCAAAGTTCCAATCTAAAGCAATTGAGTGAGGTATTCAAATGAGCCGATGCACCGCCTGACACTGGTTATGGAAAGCGAATGGAGATGGCGGAGTAACAGCGCTGTCGGGGCCAGGGCGCTTTGATCTATCGCTTGTGCACGCCTGCGTTGCAAGTGCATCACTCATGTAAAGCAAAAATACCTGTATGTCCTTAGGTGTCGACATTTACAACAATCCTACTAGAGAATGACGCCAGCTGGTTACATTTCGTTCAAATACTATCACGCCTTAGTAAATGTACAAATTTAGATGCTATTGATACTTCTCAATGCTCTTAAACCAATATTCAATACGTATATAGGTGTCACACGTCTTACGTCGATGACCTCATGTAATCATCTTTAAACTCCACCCATATTTTCATATCAACAATCTGCTATTAACCATCCGTATCATGTGGTGAACTTATATAAAGGTAAGGTATTCCTGTAAAGGTACAAACATATAGAGCAAATAGCAGCGCTCGACCCTCGTCCCAAATGAGCCGAGTAGATCCCAATTTGGAGTAATAAATTCAAATGGGCCATCATTAGGCTTAAACTCGGCAAGTGTTAAGTACATAAATTTGCGCTGACCCGTTCCTCAACCAGTTTAAGCTGTTTCGCTCCCAATGAAAATTGGTTATTTATGCATCCCACATTAGGTTAATGGCTCCACTTCACTCTAAGGGCGGACTTAGAGGCTTGTTGCGCAAGCCTTCATTTAGGTTGCTTCAAGAGATAGGGTTGTCCGTGTTAAATGTTTGGCCATACAAATTAGATATGGAAAAAGCAAGAGGCTGGAAAAGTAAGCGTAATACTCAGTCATATTTCATCCATTAAAGCTAAGACTAAATGACAAAAGAAATGCAAAACCGTTTACAATCTAGTCACTTCTGACATAAATAAGAACTACATAATATATTATACCAATAAGTTGAAGAGAAAATACGATATTTCAGAAGGAAATGAACACATATATGAGAATATTTAAATAAGAATTATATAATTAGCACATACACACTATATTCCATCCGATGCAGCTGTTTAAAAAAGAAAGACGCTGGTACCTATTCAATTCCCATGCCCCAGTCACATTTCATCAAACACTTTTCAGAAACTGAAGAATATCATGATATTAACTATTTCTAAGAATTTGTATATTGTAGTTCCTAAATTAATTGTAATCCGCGTCCACTAACCCTATGTGCACCCCTGTCGTAGTTGTCCCTTCGCGGTCCAGTGCTTGTGCCGCCGAGGCCCCTCCGCCGGGCGAAGGCTATTCAGGTGCTAATGCTTTGTTAACTACGATCACGAGGCTCCCTGCACACCAAGTTGATTTAGCAGGAACTCTAAAGCTTCCTCATATTCTAATACTTTCCAACAAATAGGCAACTGAAATATATTAAAATTAGGTCTCAGCAGCAAATGACACACAAAACAAAAACATATTATAAAAGTAACAAAATCATTTATCTAGTAACCATGTGATATGGGGTGTGAATAGGCATTGAGTTGCTTAATGCTAGTTAGAAATTGTTAGTTGATGCTCCTCTTTGGAAACAGCATCGACCTGAAAACAGAGTTGTATTGCGAATTGTGCACTATTGTCTGTTTGCCACAATGGCGTAAGCTGAGTGAAGTTGGTAACTTTCTGGCCACCAGAGGCCGTTAGTAGAGAGGGAGGATGGTCGTCAGGCTCCAATCTCTCTAATGTGAACGTAAAGGGCTTTTATCAACCGTGTTATTATTTGTGTGTTAAATTGGATCGTTAAATTTTCTCTAATCTCATGGAAGCATGCCAAACACAAGCTCACAGCGAATTATACTTTTCCAACATATTTAGTATTTTTTGCAGAAATATAATGAATACAGTTTATCTTTCCATAATTATAGAAAAGTTATGACTTCGACAACGTAGCGTTTAATTTTATTTTTTCATGTTTCATTTTTTGTATATTGAAATGGTGTTCTAAACTTGATTCATAATAATAATTCTATCACTGTTTCAAAACACATCCTATTTTATGTCAACACTTTCGTTCTGGGCAATAAGTATACAATTTTGCTTTAAGGTATCATATAAAATACATTCAAACTGTTCTTGTAGTACCTGCTTCCGCTATATTAATCGCGATGCGCGTGCTCTTGTGCGGCCCCTGCAGGGACGTGAGGTGACTCAGCAGCATGTTTATTGGAATGGTAACTAATTCCGAGATAGTGGTCGCAGCCTCCTCTCGGCGCACCTATACTTGGGAAATGGAACGGAATATAAAGTTATGATAATTCATCCAATAGGAACATACGAGTTCGAGTTACTCAGATTTCTACTCGTAAAATGACATGAAGCGAGAGCGTTTGAGTTGAAAAGTGCTAATAGGATCATTTCAATGAAATATGTGCCCTTGCGAGCGTTATGTTTTATCTATTGCTTCTCCCTTCGTATTGACTACTGAGATGACATATGAGGGAATACTCCATCGCCTCCCCACTGACTGATATTTGAGAATGATCAGATAATGATTTTATTTATGGCTGCTTTATTTATTATATTATTTGGGAGGGAAAAGCGACACCAGTTGGTTTATTTTTAATCAATACTCGTAAGAATAGCTTTCATATCGGAAAGTAAAATTATATATCGAGTGTTTTATGAAATAGTCATTATTAACGATATTGAATCAATCACGTGATAACTATATTAAGTACTGTAATAATTAACGTCAATATGTTGAACGAACTTTATACTTTTTAAATGACTGTGTCTAGACTGCGACAAACATAAATATTATAATCAATGTTACGGTATCACCCGAATAGCTAAGAAGACCATTGAGTTACCGAAGTGTGCCCCATTATCTAAGCTCTTGAAGAAATTCTCTTCATAAATCTAGTCGCATGAATACACTCCGCGCTTATAAATCAGCCGAAGCTTCGCAAAGTTGTGTTGAATCACCACCAAGTTCGCGGAGTTCCAAAGTGCCAGTTCTAAAATCTGATACAAGCAGTCATTGTCTGCCACCTCTGAATGATTTTATTGCATCGCAGCCATCTCTTTGACTAATGCCACTTCAGTTTAACTCGTAATTTATTAAACGAGTGAGCAATTAGATTGTTCTGAAATGGCGCCGCGCGTGCACTGGCCGCTCCTGAAATATCCTTCGCACAGATTGGCAAGCGACTGATTCCATTATCCACTGTGGAGGCAGATGTTTTACAATTAGTGCGACTATTCATAGTTGTGATCTAGAACTGACAATCATTTGTGTCGCTGAAGCTTTTGCTCTGTTCAGACGATCGTAATCAAAATTCCCGCACAACTTAATGCTATCAGATGAAAAAGTAACAATTGTATTTCACTGATATATTTAGATATAGTATTATTACCATAAACATAGTTAATTTTGTAAACACAGCCGCAAAAATCTTTGACCGTTACCCCCAAAGAGACCATATGACTTCGGATTCTTATCACTAGTGGAGTAGTCTAGGGAAGCAATACTAGTAAATGAATTAAATATGTAAAAGTACCATCTACAGTATGAAGCATAACTTGACTTAGTGGCATAGCGTGCGCGCAGCCCCAATGGATCTCGCGTCGCCTGTCGCCGTGAATAAGGCGGAGGCATTTGTCTCGTGGCCGCAGCGAGGTGGCGGGGCGCACGCGCGGGATTAAGCACGCACTTGGGATGTGCCACATTGCATTGCGAGGAGACGCCACCAAAGTTATTTATCTCAGCTCATGGCTCGCAGGGACAGTTCTCTTATTTAGCCACGGAAAACACGCTTCAAACTTTTAACATAAAAATGAATAAAGTTTAATCAAAGGAGTGGATAGATATTTCTTTTCTCCACAACTCTTTCTATCACATTTGTAATCAGGTTAAGATGGCTTAATAAGTTGTTTGAGTGCGTTGCCTGCTAATCCATCGCTATCTATAAATGATTGATGCTCTCATTTCAGTTGTCACATTGAGCTTAACTATGTGTCAAGTATTTTATTAATTGTCGCTTGAGGCTTGTTATTGACCTTTGTAGGTTTTTGTAGAAAATTCTATAAGTAATTGTTGGAGCTTTAAGTAGAGCTTGCGTCATATTCGTGCGCACTCACTCACTCTGAAGAACCCACAAAATAATTAAGCAATTATGTGTCCGCCTGACACGTTAAACGAAATGAATGTCTTCTTTTTTGGTGACGCCTTCCCCCAGTGGATGCTCCGAGTGGCACCCTGACGCAGTCCCTCCCGGAATGCAAATAGTTGATGCATGGCTCCACCGCGGGACAAGTACATGAACCAAACGGTATTTTCAGATCACATTCACACGACGATAACTTTTTTGTATAAACGTACGAGTTAAATTTTGGAATAAAATTAAAAACAGTAATCTGAAAATAATATCAAGCTGCATATGAATTTTAAGAATAATAGATTTAATAATTGTATACTAAATGGCATGTGAGTTTCGTTAGGTTTCGCAATTGTGTGCTGAAGGTGTATCAATATATCAATGAAACAGTGGTCGATGAGAATAAGGAATAGGCAAAAAAGGGAGTGGAATGGATATGTAAACTATTATATCTACTACACTATACACACAGACTTAATATTATATGCTTAATAGTAATAATTCATATTTTAATCGACATTATCTCATACACATTATTATTATTATATAATGAGATTTCATAGAGAGATTTTAGATTCGACGTAGCTCAGTTGTTTGGGGCTTTGCTCTGTATCAGTGGGTAAAGGGTTCAAATACCGCTTGAGCATGTACCAATGGAAATGAAGTTTAATGAATTTCTATGTACATTTTCGTAATAAAAACACATTTACGAAATGCGTCGAATTATACGGTGAGGGAAAACATCGTGAGGAAACCTACCTGTTCGTCGAATAGGTAATAGTTAGTGCTTGTAAATGGCGACATGGCTGACCACCTGTCACATTGAGTACTGACTATCTGGATAACACGTGGGTTCGAGGTGTCCATAGAATTACTACCTTCGCAATTGCGGAGATGGGAACCTGAACCTCTGACTACCCCGCAAGGGTTAATGGTCGTGAATGCGTTTGTTTTTTATTTCATAGAGTTATTGAACCTTTTTAAAATCGATAGAATGTTCAACGCCATAGGTACGAAATACATAATAGTTCATATTAATAATCCTTAAGTACATATTTTCACCATGAAACAAAGAATACTAGATTTATATTTTTGTGCATAACCGAACATAATACAAAACACTCCCCGTGTGACCGAGGGCGTTCTTCTCCGTAATTGTCTCGCGGTGAAATTAATAATTTCTGTTACAGAGACGTATGGCTGCGCTGACGGAGTTAATGCGCCAACGACTGCAAGCAGCTCCCGATGGAGACACCACTTTATGTGCGGTTCTATTACGATTATTAAGATGTAGTTATTTTTAAACACTCGCGATTTATACTCATTTTATTAATTATGTGAGACCGGGTCAAATCACGATTAATTTATAAAGATATGTGATTACCTTTATTTTGCCCGACGTTTCCGGGAAGAATTCCCGCGACCACGGCCTATGCAACTGGGTCGAAACGTCGGGCAAAATAAAGGTAATCACATATCTTTATAAATTAATCGTAATTTGACCCGGTCTCACATAATTAATAAAATATTAAGATGTAAACTTCAATACAATATACCATGTGTGATATCTCCTTGGTGACTTTTAGCATGTTTTGGCTTGAGGCGGCATTAATATAACATAAAAATGAATAGAGTTTAATCAAAGGAGTGGATAGATATTTCTTTTCTCCACAACTCTCTCTATTACATTTTTAATCAGGTTAAGAAGGCTTAATAAGTTGTTTGAGTGCGTTGCCTGCTAATCCATCGCTATCTATAAATGATTGATGCTCTCATTTCAGTTGTCAAACATAAACATTGACACATTGAGCTTAACTATGTGTCAAGTATTTTATTAAATGTCGCTTGAGGCTTGTTATTGACCTTTGTAGGTTTTTGTAGAAAATTCTATAAGTAATTGTTGGAACTTTAAGTAGAGCTTGCGTCATAGTCGTGCTCACTCACTCACTCCGAAGAACCCACAAAATAATTAAGCAATTATGTGTCCGCCTGACACGTTAAACGAAATGAATGTCTTCTTTTTTGGTGACGCCTTCCCGCAGTGGATGCTACGAGTGGCACCCTGACGCAGTCCCTCCCGGAATGCAAATAGTTGATGCATGGCTCCACCGCGGGACAAGTACATGAACCAAACGGTATTTTCAGATCACATTCACACGACGATAATTTTTTTTATATAAACGTACGAGTTAAATTTTGGAATAAAATTAAAAACAGTAATCTGAAAATAATATCAAGCTGCATATGAATTTTAAGAATAATAGATTTAATAATTGTATACTAAATGGCATGTGAGTTTCGTTAGGTTTCGCAATTGTGTGCGTGAAGGTGTATCAATATATCAATGAAACAGTGGTCGATGAGAATAAGGAATAGGCAAAAAAGGGAGTGGAATGTATATGTAAACTATTATATCTACTACACTATACACACAGACTTAATATTATATGCTTAATAGTAATAATTCATATTTTAATCGACATTATCTCATACACATTATTATTATTATATAATGAGATTTCATAGAGAGATTTTAGATTCGACGTAGCTCAGTTGTTTGGGGCTTTGCTCTGTATCAGTGGGTAAAGGGTTCAAATACCGCTTGAGCATGTACCAATGGAAATGAAGTTTAATGAATTTCTATGTACATTTTCGTAATAAAAACACATTTACGAAATGCGTCGAATTATACGGTGAGGGAAAACATCGTGAGGAAACCTACCTGTTCGTCGAATAGGTAATAGTTAGTGCTTGTAAATGGCGACATGGCTGACCACCTGTCACATTGAGTACTGACTATCTGGATAACACGTGGGTTCGAGGTGTCCATAGAATTACTACCTTCGCAATTGCGGAGATGGGAACCTGAACCTCTGACTACCCCGCAAGGGTTAATGGTCGTGAATGCGTTTGTTTTTTATTTCATAGAGTTATTGAACCTTTTTAAAATCGATAGAATGTTCAACGCCATAGGTACGAAATACATAATAGTTCATATTAATAATCCTTAAGTACATATTTTCACCATGAAACAACGAATACTAGATTTAGATTTTTGTGCATAACCGAACATAATACAAAACACTCCCCGTGTGACCGAGGGCGTTCTTCTCCGTAATTGTCTCGCGGTGAAATTAATAATTTCTGTTACAGAGACGTATGGCTGCGCTGACGGAGTTAATGCGCCAACGACTGCAAGCAGCTCCCGATGGAGACACCACTTTATGTGCGGTTCTATTACGATTATTAAGATGTAGTTATTTTTAAACACTCGCGATTTATACTCATTTTATTAATTATGTGAGACCGGGTCAAATCACGATTAATTTATAAAGATATGTGATTACCTTTATTTTGCCCGACGTTTCCGGGAAGAATTCCCGCGACCACGGCCTATGCAACTGGGTCGAAACGTCGGGCAAAATAAAGGTAATCACATATCTTTATAAATTAATCGTAATTTGACCCGGTCTCACATAATTAATAAAATATTAAGATGTAAACTTCAATACAATATACCATGTGTGATATCTCCTTGGTGACTTTTAGCATGTTTTGGCTTGAGGCGGCATTAATATGGAACATTGGTGACAGGTTGCAAGCCTATCGCCCTATAGATTCCATTAACGCCTAGGCTTTTAGTCTCCTCCTATGACGTAAGGAAGAACGGGAGCTAATTAGCATATTATTGACGATCCATATTAGCCATGGGCAGCTTGGATACAGCAGAAGATAGTTTTTCTTTGAAAATAATGTTAAATATTTGTTTGAAGAACAAATATTCTTAACAAATTGCATTTGAGTTGAATAATAAAGTAGTATCACTGACACACTCGTTACTGTGCAGTCGTTTCAAAGCATATTTCTACAATAACCGCATCCAGTAATACTTTTTACCCATATTGTGATATGGATTATGCTTTACCATGGCCATTAGGTGTAACTGCCCTTATGGCTTATTTAGCTCCTGAGCCCTCCGCAACTTCCTTATCGCGGCTGAAGGGCTCTTCGCAACGAGCTCATTAAGCAGAACCCGAACGTTGATGTCGCATCACGTGCTTTTAATGTCAACTATTGCAAACGGCGATTATTAGGGTTTCACTACAGAGCACAAAAAAGTAGAAATGGAAACTCTTACTATTGTCCCAAGAAACTCTTGAACATAAATTATTATTAGCTGCCAGTCTTCCCAGCATATCGTAAAAGAGGATTGAGAGTCAATGGTATATTTTGGGCGATGAGTTAGCAACCGTCACCAATATTTCCAATTTGTCTGCACTGCCGATATTTCTGCTAGAGATGACTGGAGAGATGTTAGGTCTCGGTGTCTGATGGAGACACTTTTTGTATGTTGAAATATTATACGGATTATTAACGATAAGCTTTTGTTTACTTCTTGCCGTTTACTTATTTTTATCCACAGGAAAAGCTAATGTTTCAGTTCTAAGAAATGCATTCACTCTGCGGCAGAAACCTCATTATGCCACATTATTGCCTCCGCTATCGCCCCAATACTGTTTTGTTTGTATCAATCGATGCACTGAACAAGGATTGTTTGCTTGGGAAATGCTAGGTACTATACTATTGGTGCTCGGGATTAAGGGAACACAGGGAATGCAATATTAGTCTACTTGATGCAACAATCCTTTTGTATTTTCTTTTACAGTATTGCACGTTCTTATGTTAACATTTTCAAACTACTTTCAACTTGCGGCTTCATTCATATAAAAGATCGTAAGACATGTTCACCACCGAAGTAAAAACTTTTTTTTTCTTTGTCGAGTTGTGTCTCCAAGTTAGCACGTTTTTGCTAAGAAAAGAAGTACGTGGATAAGTAAACGAGTGGTTTTATATTCATAAAGGTTTGTCTGAGAGAGTGGGCGCATTACACGTGACCCATTTGCGTCGTTTGACAACCCAAGGCTTATGTGCTCTCCAGTGCAAAAGTAAGCCGTAAACGCATGCACTAGCACAAACAGGTTAAAAAAATACCTATTTAAAAAGACTTTGACTTCAAAGAACAATATTTTGCTGTGCACTCTCTGAGGTATCTGGAATCTGAGAGAATCACATGGAATAATTATACCTCATCTTCTTCGGTATTCATCAATCGAAAACTACTTTTCCTCGTATAGCTCAGTAGTGATATGTTCGATGGTGCTTTATCCATATCTTTGTAAACCTAACCTACTATAATAGTCACCACTTTCATTAATAATAGTTGGTTGTTCCTATAGTGTTTTCCGTGACTTCAATATATTTATAGATATCATGCAGTCCCCAATGTAATAACACCCAAAGGAATCCGCAAAATATCGATCCGCCAGCAAATCGATTCGTCTCTAAGCAAGGCTACCGAATATTTCCATCTTAATGAGGGCATTCGATTGAGTTGCTCCAAGAGTCACTTGGTCAGGGGCGCCCTAATCCGCCCCCGCCATTCGCTTCCCGCCCTGCACAAGCTGTCACAATAATGAGGGGATTATGACGACAGTTTTTGGATTTGCAACGACAATTATTAGTTTTGTGGTAGGTACCAAAGAATCAGGGCCTAGCATCAGAGGGACAGCCTGTGTAATCCAATTTAGTCACTTTTATTTACAAGCAAGGGATAGTGTTAGCCAAAACTCTATCCGACAAAGAAAACTGAATATATCACGTTTAGGCCCATAACGCTTAAGTAGTACAGGAAACCATGCCATTTGTTCAATGAATGTACCACTTATCTCCATTCCTTATAGTACGTGACTATGCATCTGAGATTCGGCCACTACCCTGCAGTAGCAGGGGTTGAGTCGTAGGCCCACGCTACATGGTCACTCAAATCTCTTATTACAGGCCGTACATAAAAGATTTGAGTGACATTATTCTGATTCCAATACGTTACATATTTAATATACGAGAAGTAAAAATATAGTCATTTTAATTTTTATAAGTATGTCACAGATAACTTCAATGTAGAACATTTTGTTAATTAATAAGTAAGAACATTAAAACAAGCATTTTTTTTATTCTGGAACTAAATAATTTAGCTATAGAGGTGGTCAAAGCAGTACATATCACATTACAGACGAAAGATTGCTATCAGCTTTCCGCAAAGTTTGCTGACAAAGCCTTTTGATGCAAAGTGGGATAGTGTTCAAAGCCTTTGTAAGGAGCGCTCAAAGGATTCCATCACTATGTTCGTTAACGAGTTTACTGGAGCTGATTATTGGATTTGGTCTCACCGATTCTACCTCCTCCTAGAACTTTAAATAGGGACGAGCAATTATCGGTATACCTACTTATTTGTATTAATTACTCATTAAAATTCTCTCTGATATCCTGGACTAGTCAAATGAATACTAGGCAATTGTTCTCATAATGTTTCCTCTCGTCTCAGATTCGACATGTATCACAATAACATTGCGAATCTAATGGATGTTTTGGAAACTTAAACTAGCGAACTTCATAAGCAGATGTCTGCAATGGCATATCCCCCACTGCTTCGAAGCCAATAATCTGAGCTGGCGGAATGACTTTCGTTTCACGAAGCATTTTTTATTCACACCCTTGCATAGTCCAATAAAGGGATTCTGGAGTATGGAAAAGACATACATTATTCACTATTTGCACTGCAGCCCCTTTTCTCTTTTTGGACACAATCGAATTAAAACATAGCCGTCCCTTTCATACTAGAGGTGCCAATGACGAAAATGATAAGGACAGCGAATTTTATGAAGTGCAGGAAGTTTAGAAATAAATAAAGAGCGCTGATTCTCCTACACAGAAGCCGTTGTACGACTTACTCGTTCGTTGGAGTCACTCTCGTTATTACCTTAGTGTATCAGAAATCTGTAGTAGTTTATCTCGTAAATTCGTTACAATACACGAATTCGTAGCAAATACGTACATACGTACAAGAGATTATAATGGTGTGTGATAGTTCCAACTCTATTAGATGACTAAAACAACTTTTAAAGGTTTGAAATACCTTTAAAAGGAAATGTTAATTTAATTTATAAAATTGTCCAAATTGACGCTAACCAAACAAATCACAGTCCTTAAGGTCCGGAAGAAGCAGAATTGGAAATAGTAGTGGAGATGCAATTGCAAGTGACGTGTCGGGTGTTTTTTGCCATTTAGCCGAAGGGACCCCGCGGGGAACCCGATCGAGGGCCAACTCCTTGATAACTTCATTTGGGCCAACGCCTCGGCACTATGCAGGGATGGAGCACAGCGCAATAGGAACAAGCTGTGGTGCTATTATATACCAAGGCGACAAAGTTTTGACACAATCCCCATTCAAATTTACTGACCGTTTAGTATATTTTATATTTGTTTTCGATCTGAGGGATGACGCATTCTATCGACTTTAGATGATTGAATTTCTAAATCAAGTATAAATCAAGATCATATGCAACGCGACAGACCTTGCTATGGAGGATGGACTAATAATAAATAAATGCGCTTTCATTGTTTTATGAGATTCGACAAACATGCACATTGAACATTGTTGTTATGTACATTGTCACTATAAAGAATAATAGCATCCCATTTTCCACTTGTGTTGCCCATGTGCTTGGTAGAGATGCGCCGCTGTCCCCGGGGCCCAATTTTAATAATCTTCAGCTCCCTAGACAATTGAATGCGCTCCAGCACTCTATAAAATGTAATAGGCTCTGCCGATATTCACTCGAGATAAGGGCGGATTAATTCGAAAGATCAGTTTACTTAGTAGAATTTCATTTGGTACATTGTGATTCAGAGTCCAGAAAAAAATGTAAAATCGTAAACCTAAACTACCTTTGTTGTGCGTTAGTATATATTTTTAAGTACATTTCAGAATTATCGTTTTTCAAACATTTCACTATGTACATTTAATTATTTTCACTCAACTTATAGTCCACTATATTATGCCCTCCCTCTCCTATTCATGGCACCTTCGTAATCTACTGCAGGCCCCCATAAATCACTGGAAGGAGGTCATGAAAAGAACTCGTTAAAAGCATGATCCGCCTCATAAATAGATCGCTGGCGTCATAAATTAAACTCTTC
The DNA here is from genome assembly GCA_030578115.1 of Leucoptera coffeella. NCBI lineage: Eukaryota > Metazoa > Arthropoda > Insecta > Lepidoptera > Lyonetiidae > Leucoptera > Leucoptera coffeella. Next base: position 126,209 of record JAMBLF010000869.1, on the reverse strand, counting down.
AATAGTTTCAATCGGTGCCCCAATTTTAAAGCTAAGCCCCTCGCACTCTGTCGGCGTTGGGCTAAGGCCGCCGATGGGGCTGCCGAACATATTTCAAGAGCAAGGATTAAGAGGGACGTGCTAAAGGGAGAAGAGGGCATGTTTGTGACATGACGTGTTTAATTGTTTATTTGACTACTCAGAAAAAAACGGTAGAAATGTGAGTTTGAGAAGTTTAAAGGTTAGTCTTAGACGCAATAATATCGTCACGCGAAGTGAAGATCACGTAGTGAAATAATATAAATAGGATATCAAATGTGTTACTTTATTATCGATTTGCGATTTGCCTATTTAGAAATAAATATATTTTGTCTATTGACCTTTACATCACCCTGAAACGTAACCTGCGACCAAAACAAAATAAGACTAGTTCATAATTGAATAACACTACGTGATTGTTTAGTTTAACTAGTTTAAATGATTTGTCTGCAACTCCAAGATTCGGATGTCAGTTCCAAATGTTACAATCACAAGTTTTGGGAAACATCCCAAGTTAGAGAACACATTCTTGTGCTTTGGAACTTTGCAACTGCTGTACGACTCTTCCTTGGAAATAGGGGAGGTAAAATATTATGTTATTATTATTCTATTTATAGATAAACTTTACTTATTGAAATTGGTAACCTATATGTCAAATACCATAATAGACATTTTAAACCTGTTAATATTAGGCTATCATCATCATCGACCTTTACAAAACAAGAGAAAAAAAGAGATACTATATACATATATAGAAATCTCTTTTTTTATCAATGCCAAGGAATGTGACACATAATTAGAATTGATCCTCGCAAGTTATGTCCACACATCCTCTACGTCTCGGTCCGTCTAATAACCAACAGATTAATCGAAGTGTTAAAACCCGAGCCATAGCTGGTGCCCGTCGCACACAATGGCTGCGCCCTCCTTCATTAATTAATTCCCTTTGACAGCTCACAAATTCGTGTTAAGTGAGCGTAAGGGAATTATTGACATGTCATATTTAACACAACAATATTGAGCCGAAGGCTGATTCTTTTAACAGTTGATGAATATCTGTTTCAAAGTGAAAGTAAATCTTAAATATTTCTATTTACCTGTACTCATTAAGTTGTTTTACGTACACTTATCAACAGATAGCTGTTTTAATATCAAAATTAAGTCATTCTGAAAAAATATTTTTATAGATAAATCAAAATTAAATACAGACTATAATATAATATTGTATGTTACACTCTCTCACCTCATCTCATAGAAAATAATATATGTTTAATAAAATGGTTACCACAATAATAACATGAATCTGTCATTTTCTATGAATATCTTTTATAAAAAATTTACATAATGCAAAAACTCTACTTATTGTTTATAGAATTATTTTGTTCGACCAAATGAGTAGAATCAGCCCGCGTAAGCCCAATGGGTTAACTGAATGATCGCGTGACCAGTTGATTCAACTTTGATAGCCGTTTAATTTATGGTTCAATTTACTATACAAATAGTGTGAGTGTTAACACGCTCTCTCATAAGCACTGTGCGGCATTAGACCCTAGTTGAATACTACTCAAAGCCACTCCAATGATGACTAATTATAAGACTGAATATTATGTTTCCATTCTCGGGGAATAAGGTTGCTTTTACAAGTTTGCAGGCTTTTTAAAACTTTCTTATATACTTAAAGCTATAAATATAAGGACTGGTTATAAAGTTTATGACTTTTAAAAGATTTGGCTACATGCTTGGAATCCTAATTGAAATGAAGATATAACTGAACAACAATGTTCGCTAGCCTATTGACTCAAACTATCTTGTAAATCTAAGTCGCTTTTTACAGTTTTCAACTAAAATCATTACCTCATAAACATCCTACATCAAACATACATACAAAGATTAATGCCAGATCTTTGTCACCCAATGTCTCCCACGACAATAAAGGACGCATTTCCGATATCTCCGGAACAATAATGTCCGATGTTTATGAGCTTAGAGTAAACGGAGGAAACAGTTATGAAAGTGACGATTTATGTGTTTATCACCCCACAGGGGCAACTTATTGATTTCAGTTGGCTGATACGTTCTCTATCGGAGCGATTATTGAAAAAGTTTCAACGTTATAGAGTAGCTAGTGTTAACTCGTAGAACGTACAAAATTATATTAGCTTGCGTAAAATTAATACAAATGTACCTAAATAATGCACAACGAACATTTGGAACACTTAGGGTTGCATTTAGGATAGTCTTTGGGACAATAGTGAGCATGCAACGTGATAGGTGGTAAGTGGGCCACATCGAGCAGGTAGACATAGTCCTCGTTAATTATCAAACATAATGTTATATGAACATGAATTAATAATATGGAAGCGGAACTAAGCTATGAAGCAGTCCTCGCCTGGCTCGATACATTGTATTGTCAGCACCAACCATTCTATTTACATTTCAGTGAGCCGTGTGCGAAACTTAGCTCCATGACTTATCGCGTACTTAACTCCGCAAATAGGGCTAACTGAGCCTGACCTACCCGACGTCCCGTTAGAGGAAACACTAAATTCATCCCAAGATGATACATCAGTGCATCCTGAATATTATTATTTCCGACTCCAACTAACCTGTGTGCAGTTCAAGCCATGGAAGATGGGACGATGAGACTAAAAAACTTTAACATTGCAAAAGAAATTTTAATGTTAACTAAGCTTACGTTTAAATAGATAGGTTACTAACGTGATGCTTTAGTTCAGTGACTACGCTGTCCTTTAAACTTTACGACATTAGTGTGCTACTTATCTATTGTGCCATTTTTACAAGTTTAAACCTATTTAGGAGGTACAAAAAAAACCTTTAGATTGTTTAGATTGCATTATTAAAACCAAGTCTACAACTTTTGCATTTGATCCCGCTTTTTGTGGCACATAGTGTAGGAGCAGTGATGATCTCAAAATAGGGCGTAGCGAGGAAGCCCTAATATCCCTGGCGACGTATCTAGTGCGGCGGAACGGCCTCGGCGACAGACACATCACCTCCAGCCGAGAGAGACGCTGATGTACAACGACCATTAGCATGCTCATTAAGGGGCTGCTCAACATATCACGGTGCGAACAACGCAGATGCTTGTTCCACCTTAGGAGAATTCAATTATGCTGCTACGAGTACACAACAATGTCTCAAAACAAAAAAAAAAACCTTTTTGCTAATGATTGATGATGATTAAAAGGTGTATCGAAGGGTGGACACATATACATTGATTCTGAACCTCTTTGATCACGTAAATATTTTAGTACAATTACAACCAAAAAATTAACTCGAATCCAATAAAATAAATATAGTGGCATGTTTAAATTTTTTTTGTTTATTGCTGAATTGACTATTGTTCATAAAGTTGAATATTCCCTACTTACATAAGAACAACAAAATATTATTATAATAATATTCCTTTCACATACAATTATAAAACGGATGCCTCGACCATAAAAGGTAAATGAGCAATCAATTTAAACAATGAACAAGATAATTACAGCGTATATGGAGTAAGTACCTTACAAAAAGTGTAGTGTAATTTATTAATTTATTCGTCGCTTATTCTTGAAATATCATATTTTTTGTCTGATTCGCTCGCATCAGTCATGTTCAATATGGTTGCATTATACGTCGAGTGGTGCATTGGTATTCATTTTATGAGATCTGGCTACAAACCAACCCACAGAGAAAAACGTGTTTTCATTTGAAAACCAAATCACAACGTTCGGAATATTATCGGTCCATCAAAAATTCAACTTTATAAATAATACAACAATTTTGTATAAGGTAGCCAGGGGAGAAGCTTCCTTATGTTTAGAATAAAGTTATAGATGAAATGTTTTTTTTATATTGCTTTGCTGAATTGCCTTTCGATTAGCTTTCGATAGTTGATAAAAACATTACTATCAGCTATCTTAATAAAAAGTAATCAGTGTGTTTGTCATGGGTATACAGGCTGTAAAACTAATAGAGAGAATTATAAATAAGAAAGAACAGATATAAAGCCTTTACGCGCTCGCTTGACTAAAGATAATTGTATATTTATTTATTCAATCACTATTATTGATATTTAATTCTCGACTTGTCTGGTAGGGTAGAGAATACACAGCAACATAAAGGTATAACAAACGAGGAAGAAATGAAATTTCTCAATTAACTGAGCCTATCGTTCACCTATTACGTCTTACTCCGGGTCACCCCAAAATGTTAACTCACGCATCCGGCCAATGCAGCTGGCATCTTTGATTTGTTGATACAAAACAAACACTCGTATGCAAATAAGAAGTGAGTAACCGCCCGCTGGGCGAGGCGTCATGGCGCGTCCCTGCCGAGGAGCGCTCTTGGCCCTCGGAGCAGGGCTTAAGGCTGCTTTTCACGGCCCAGCCGAGGCCGATAAATAAGCTCCGGACAAAAGGAGTAAATCAATTGGCCATCGGCGCAGCGCTCATGATAAATCGTTGAAGATATCGTCTGCGAGGTAACGAGCTCTGGCTGCAGACAAATAGGTGTGGAGGTGGGGAACAGATCATCCGATCGGTTGGGTCGCTCATAAAAATAATTGATTTCCAGTGTGAAATGATTGGCTTCTTTCAATGCAGTTTGTTTGGTCGAAGTTGAAAGTGGTACTTAATATTCGTAAACATCGGTAGACTAAGCACCTTTCTTGTTGGTAACTGGGTGCTGCCATTCTATACAATGTTCCTATGTATGTAACTATTCATATTTCTTAAATACTTTAACCATTGAATTAAAAGTGTATACCAACGCCAACATCCTATGTTGAGCTGCGTCAATTGAAACGTGTTCCCCACAGAGCCGTGGCAGTGATCCGGGGCTCTGTCGCCCCCGAGACGGCTGGCAGGCACGATTCCCTCAGTCGCCTCCGACAAATGGCTTCGTTATGTAAATGGATCTCGAATGATTTACAAGTTGAACCGTCCCTTGTTCGTTGGTTTTAAGTGATTATGCTCCATTATGAATGATTATTCCGCGCCATGCTTAGCGTCTGTTGTGAATGTGGACACACTCCATGTGCGCATGAATAGAACCTAGGAGCTTATACGTGTCAGTCCCATTTGACGTAAACATAGTAGTTCAATTACTCTTTACGTTGTTACATGAAAAACATTTCCCAAACTTTATACAAGTGGTAAGACCTTTACAATGTTATTGTGTCATTTGAGATATTATAAATAAATACCTAAATTCTTAACTTCTCCCTTTTAAAGAGCGGATGTGATGTGTATAAAATGCCCCAAGAATCAATATTTCATTTATCGAAAAACCCATAGTTTGCATAACGTTTTATGAGCACCATCTTAGGTCCTCCTGTTGACCCGCGGGGGCCCATCCCATAACTCACGGGATATCGCGACAATTTGCTGCCTCTAATAGTTTATCTTCGCACCCGAATCTCATACGAATGAGCCTTAATCCGAGACATTTGAATATAAATGGCACTTCCCACTAACAGAGCGAGCATGTGAGAGTGTGCTTCAAGAATATGCAATACGCGGATAAGAGTAGCGGGTTGTTCAATCTAATACATTTTTTATAAAATCTCACTTATACGCAAACGACACGCTAGCAAATGACTTTTTAATAAACTGAGAACTAAGAACTAGTCATGCAATTACTACTGACACTATCGGTATAAATTTTCAGTAGTTGGTTATTTGTTATTAATGATTTTAAGGTACCTACATCTTTAATACCACCTTTCATGTTGCCTGATTGCAATTTGGTCAAGATCGTCTAGAAGGCGTGAACTGAACCATATGGAAACGCTTCCGCTCCGCCTGTCACCGTACTCTAGGCCATAAACGTAAACCGCGTAAGCCAAGGGTCTGCAAATGCATTATGCGAAGCGACTTTGGCCGCTATTCGCAGTTTATCATACGTTATGTGATGCACTAAACGCAAAAGTGTTAGCTGAGCACTTTGAGAAATATATTGGGTATTTGATATCCACATAAAAACCGGTTCGCAAACCTATTACTATGTGTCTAGTTGCGTGGATAAGTTAATACAGAGTACTATAATGGCATACTTTATGGCGTATTAAGTGTTAACTTCAATAAACTTAGCATAGTTGTAAAGTGTGCGGTTGATATTGTAGTTAGTAAGATGATAATTTAGCTATTAACTGTATAGGAGTTATGAGTTGCAGAAGATACTAAAATTTATCTAATATCTATTACTTTGTATGAGCAGAAAATCTTCTAGATTTCAATACATTATGTAGAGAATTTACTAAGTACTATCTTCCTACATACTAAATGTTATACCAATCTTAAATATTTACTACAACTACAGCTTCGTACGTATAAATACATAGGATTCACGCATATCCATCCCAATACTATTACCGAAATAATCTTGGTAAAACTTTTCCGTCGCGGGCCCCGTACAGCCATCAACGTCAGAACATACGAAGAAATATTTCCTTCTCCTGGAAAAATATTTCCCTGACCCTTTCAGGAAACCCTTTGAACCCTAACGTAGTGGAGAGTTGACTTAGGCGGAACAACATATCGATGCTGGGCTGCTCTAATGTAGAGATGTAAACAATTATTAGGAAATTTATGCATGAATTAAAGATAGGCTACAGCATTTTATATAGCATATATAGCATATAAAATGCAATAGGACAGTTATTTGCATATAAAGTATTGATAATAAAAATCATTAACATTTTTGAAAAACATACGTCCATTAATATTAAACTGATATTTAAATTAATAACAACATCATTAAATTACATATCATCAAACATAAACAGAAGAATGACCCACTGCGAAAACAGTTCTAAAAACCTCCTTTCTTTTTATCGACAAGGCGGCCCATCCCTGGCCCGAGTGTCGTATCTCCCACTCAGCCTTCCCTAATTTGCAGATTTATTTGTCCGCAGAAAGACACGGGAAGAACCGGGACCTTCATGAATTACCTTTACAGCCTCCCTCTGCACCTCTAATGTAGGAAAGGGATTTGCACTTCATTATGAAAATTCGAATAGGTTCTATTCGAAAAACCTTACGTAGAATCCCGAAAAAAATTTAGACGGAACTTCAGGTGTCAAAAATACATTTTCTGTCACAATCAGGTGCTTTTATTAGTTTAGAAATAAACAAACGGTTAACTCTAGTAGAAGTGTTTTCATTCATTATCGGTAAATTGTATTTACTTTACGCATTATAATAATTTATTCTCATTTTAAGAGTAGCGTTAAGAGTTATAAATGTTCCGAAATACTCATACTCTTAACTCAACCCTTTGGCCGTATAATGTATGCGCAGGCACGGCTCTCCCTCTGCGATTAAACTTAATTTAATGTGTTAATAAACTTCTAGTTTCATTATTTCGTGATCATGTAGAATTAGATCCTTTCAATAGAATAAGATATTTCTTAAATAGTCTGGTTGGCTTTAGAAATCCTATGGGTCCAGGTGTTAATACGATAAAATTATTAAAATTAATTAATTAATAACCCAAGTACAAAAGATTTTTGAGACAAATGTATTATAAACTCATGGATATTTTAAAAGCTATTTAATTTTAATTAATACATAGTTCCATAGTTTATCTGATTACATTTTGTAATAAGTATAGAGATAGTGTATCTAGTATCAAAATGAATCTGAGCTAGAAGAAAATCATTATTTGTTCATCTCATTACACTATTTTAACACCTTTTTTGGTATAATAGACTAGCTAACAATTACAGAAAAATGATACAGAAAAACTGTACAAAAAACTCTGGTTCGTCGGTATGTTTCTATCTCAATTGTGAATCCAAATCAAAGTTAACCTACCGAAAAATTGGCGCTTTTTCTCTAATCACCTTCGGATTAAGCGTGGCCCCATTCTATTGCGAGGCAGCGGAGGAGCGATCGTGCAATCGCAGCCGTCAGCGCTCCGGCAGAGGGTGCTAAGCTCGCCTTTGGGCCCTTTGGCGGCAGACGGCACAAAGCACCATATGCAGGGACAAAACCCAAATGTACGGGATTAAGGGAACCTAACACTATGGCGATTAAATTTGACACGTTACAAAATAATTCAGTTAAAGGCGCTTCGACGCTTTGTCACATGGTGAGAAGCGCTCTGTAATTCAAATGCATGGGCCTGTATCCACCATGCGTCTATAATGTGAGAATGGGTAGATAGGGATATAGTTAAAGTACATGATCATAAAAAGAGGGTTATATTAGAAGTACCTATAACCGCAGAGAGTATTTGAGTGCCAATGAAGCAAAAATGGTTTGTCAGGATGGAGACTTACGGGAACCCGAGATCTCTGCTTACCTCTCTACAGAGAAATGAATGTGATATGTATGTATATGTATATTTATAAACGCAAATCACTGCCATCTTAACTATGTGTTAAGCAATACACGTAAAAAAGAAAAGAACAATTTTAACCACTACACTACACATACGACAAAAAAATATAATTAGTTTGTAAAAAAACTATGTTAAATATGTAGCATCTATGAAACTTGTATTAGGCAATTGTATGTATCTATATTTGTCCCTTTTTGTTTATCTCTGTTCAAACATAAGCAACAAAACATCCCCGAAATAATGTAAACTCAATAAACAACAAAAGGGTGTTTGGTAACTGCATTTGCTCCAAGTCTCCAATGTTTAATCCATTAAAATGTATACGAATTGAATGCGTGCGATTTGTAAAAGAATTATCAATCCCTCTATAAAAGGGAGATTGAGCGACAATAAGCGATGTGAGTTACTTACTATGGGCGCACCACCTGCCATGCTGCCTACCACCTTCGCAATCATCAATATAGAAATACGAGCAATCATAAAAACCAGCAAGGGACACAGAGATGGTCATAATTGCTGTTATATAGTTATAGCAATAATACAATGCAGCATACTCATACCTGAAGGGACCAATAGACCTTATTTAATATGTATCTCATCTAAATAGGCACTATGTCCTCAACAACAAGCTGAAATTCCACCCATATGGACTTGGGCTATATTTCTGGAGTCCGCAATCAAGATCGCGCCAGATTTGTAGTCCAATCAAATGACTGCTCGAGATTAGAGTGGAATTGGACAAAAGTAACAATTGTTCAGGTTTCCCGCTGCGAAGCACCAATAAATTACATTACAATTATAATAATGGTGTGGGCCACTAACACAACGAGAGCGGAGGGTGCCAATGAAGGGACATTGGTTTCACATTCAAATTATAACTTTGCGTCTACCATTCATGGGGCTTGCTTACATTGGACGTGTTCACTATTGTATGCTACTTTTTATATCACCTTAGGGGCGTAGAAATGAATAACAACAGTACACTACGATAAACTTACTTAGCATTGAGTCAATGTCTACAACTATTGATGGGCTTACTACATATCGTGTAAGATGTAATGAGCAATAAGTAATGAGCTCGTAGTTAAAAATAAGTTACGACTTGTAGAAGACTTCTCTGTGGTGGAACATTTACTTGCTTACCATGCATCATAGTTACCTAAGTTTATAATAGTGTTAAAGTGTACATATCCCACATCATAGTTATGATCTATATGAATCGCTAAAATTACTTATCAATTCCTTGCGGCTTTGAGTAATATAAGGCGGCTTATTACACTTTTCGTTACACTACACAATTTCAGACCAGCAGTATTCATACCTCCGTTGTCCAACATACCTACCTACCTCATAAATGACGAATCTGACAGCATCAGCCAAAACAATACGCGAGTGGGGTGGTGGTTCGTTCATGTATGCGCAATTGAATTAGAGCCAAAATATGAGTCCGCCCGGGTTAGAAATTCAATTTGGAGTCACAAATCCTGGCTGCGACGCACCGTGCGTGACGCCGCGCGACGCATCTGTGTCATTGTGACTGAATTATTGCACAGGACGAATATTCAATTTTACGTCCCGTAATAATGGAAAATTCAATTGAACTAATTTTTGCTCTATATCTTTAACACGTGGTACAAGTATCTACTTGTATTTTATCTGTACTCGTAAGGGTTGTGTACATTAGTTCTACTGGATAAATGTGTGTGTTGTTCCATATTATAAATTAGATTTCTTAACTCATTTGCACACATCACTAGTCTTTTTTACTCTATTCTTATCAAATACAAGTTAACACGATCTGTAAAGAGGCACACTTTTATAAGAATAAGTGGTGCATATTCGGCATTTGAGCCTGGGCTCTCTGTGCGAAGGTAAAGTTTCCATTCCCTCGGCCACCATTCGTTTATTTGTAATGATACAAACGAATGTCTCTGCTGGTCCGTGTGGGCGTGGCAGAGTGGCCGCACTCCCAACATCAGCACGCACATAAACCACCTCTTATCAGCCGATGCACCTCTGTTTCCATTGAGCGACAACAACAGGGTCTACAAACAGAAATTAATAATTCGTTGGGAGACGTAAGTTGCAAATGAAAAAATTAAACCTAAGAACTAAAATTTAACAACTAGTATTTATGTTGTGTTACGTGTATTTTATTCTAGATAATCTCTTGTTATAGATATTATTTCTTAGGAGTCTATAAAATAATTTGCTTAATAAAGCCTTTTATTTTAAGATATATCGTTACAACGTTTACTAATTAAAAGACAAAAAATAATTCTTACAATCCATCCAAGGAGTTTGACTTAAGATTAAGTGTTTGGTATAACGGAGACGCTCCTTAGTTGCTCTTCCAGAGAGTAACAATGGAGCTCGTTAAACAACACCTTATTTCAGATTTACGATTGCAGAACACCCTCGCACGGACCTAAGATATAACCAACAACATGACCACTATAGCAGAACTGGACTTAAAAGAAAAATGTTCTGGAGATTGGTCAATTTAAGTTGGTCAAAACGCTTGAGAAGCTCAGCTTATTTGTGCGATTTGATGAGTTCAAGTGTACCGTATCCAGAATATGATGGCCCGGGATGGAGAAGAGATCAGTGTAAATGATGGCTCTAGTTAGCTTAGCCGTAGAGGTCGGGAGTTTCCGATCCGTACAATAGTGGTTGTTATCATGTACCAACAAGCTGAGCACGAATGAGTGCTGATTTATTTATTGTTGATATTATTTTAGACTCGAGTGTAAAAAGGAATGCGATTTTCTCACAGCGCTCGCCGTAGCATTACTTGTTGGAAATTATGACCGGTCTCGGATCTCAAGTATTATTTTATGATAGAGTTATTGAAAAAATGTACTGCATTCAACAGTTTGAGAGTTTGTTACATATTCTCACACAGTGATTTACAATTTTTAAGTAGAGTAGCTTTATTAAAGCTACATAGTATTATTGATAAAAATGCTAAATTATTTTATATTAAAAGTAACTTGTATTTAGTTATTCGTATGGCAGAGTTTTGGTAATTTTCATTACACCGTATAACCAAGAGCGAAAGCTTAATAGAATATCCCCATTAGAATCATTTCCCCATTGTATTCATTAGGACAACCACTCCAAGCTTGTTAATCTCATCTCGCGCGGTTGATGAAACGCCGCCCACTCCATCTTTTGTCCCGAAAAGAAATATCGCGCGACATAACTCATTTCGGTAACAATAATGCTCATGAGGCCATCACACGAACTGCCTCATACATATTCCTCTTTGTTTGTCGTCATTGTGCTGTCGCTGAATGCAGCGCTTTCACTACGAATATAACTAAATTGAGCTAATAAATATGAGGTTTTATCCCGTCTCGGGGATGTGGGTTGTTGGTGGGAGATGTCCCTTTATCTCTCCCATCTAGAGGCGGATGGGTAAGCGTGTCCCATTTTAATCTCCATCTTATCTCGCCTTTGAATCTCTCAGGAAAGAGACACGAGACTATAAAATATATTCACGAACATTTTTACGTCTTCGAAGCGTTAGTTTCTCGTGGATACAGGTATAGAGTAGGCAGTGATGAAGATACTATATTCCGACAACTAAAACATATTTTATCAAAAGCTACATAGTTATTAACTTACTCATACTTGCATGTACCAGAATCTGAGTGCAGAAACTTCAAATCACATAAAAATACCCAATAATTTAGTTGTATTCAATAGATTTACATTATAAATAATTGCTCATTTCATTTTCGTGTTTTTTAGAAACAATGCTCCGAAATTCCTGCTAACTTAACAACCATATAAATACCTGAGTATTTGTACATGCTTAATTTATCCTGAAACGAAATAACAATTAAGTTTACCATCAAAGCACTAAGGCCTCTTTATGAATGGGAAATGGCACCAAAACATCTTGCAGCTCAAGGTTCAGCCTATCCCTTGGGGATAATGGACGTAAAGATAAAGTGTGTTTGTTTTGTAAAGTTCTCTCACGCAGTTGTAAATTGACACCCCATAACAGCAAACAACCCTCACTCTTCCAAGAAACAAAACACGAAATATTTTCCTAATATCGCGCGTGGGCCACGAGGGCATTCGGCTCCCCAGTCACGTCCTCCCTTATCGAGCGACCCACTGACTGAGTTGGCCTGCAATGGGCTCCTTTACCAGATAAAGCTTTCAGGAACCACTTTATCTAAAACGCTCGCTGTTGCTATCGATATGAACCATGGAACAATAATAGAAGAGAAGCTTGCCTTACTTCCCGGTTTGTCTAACTAGGGTTCAAATGAAAATTCTATACCATACCATGCGATGTGTTTCCGTGGCTCTACTCATTCTATAAAAGATAGAGCGATGTGTTTATATGTATGATTATACATATATGTAATTTTTTCTATTAAATGTATGTCGATTATATTCTATAGCCAACGTTTATAAAACGGAACTAGGTGTAAAAATTGAACATAAAGGACTTTTTTTAAATAAAGGGTTTCTATAGCCTTTATAAAGCTCTGCCGCAGCCATGTAATTAAGCCACCCTCCTTATAATTATAATTTCTTTTACAAGAGAAGCGACTCACGAACTTGGTTTCAATTAGAATAAATTTGATTTATGACTTTGTAAATCTAATTAACAGGCGATTTTGCAGCGGCTGCCATTTTAACACTGTTGCCACTCTTCAGATGAAAAACGATTTCAAACAAAAGAAAATTGAGAAGAAATACATGAAAAAAGCCTACATTTTCCAATTACTCGTCTTAAAATTTTATATCTCTTGATTATATATCCTGTTAATTTTTGTGTGTAAAAATTTTGTAAAAGAGGTAAAGTATTTCAAAGTATTTCAAAAAATTAAAAGTATTTCATTTTAACAGACTCTTCATTTTCCTAACATACGCAACCGAAGACCCTTCTGGTCCCAAGGTTATGCCCAAAAAGATATAAAATAAATATAAATTGACTAGTACCTTTTACCCAGGGGCTAGTTCATTTGGTATAATGTATTAAAAATATTATTATTATGATACTAGCCTACTTTCTATGAGGAAATGGGAGTAACGAATAATTGTTATTTGTATTGTAAGCATTTCTTAATTATGTTACCCTCACAAAGCACCTAATAATAAACTCCAATACAGAATGCCATCTGAAGCGGCGCTTAAGGGCCATTTGCAATGAAAACACTAATCTTTTCCGAGTGATTAGGAGGCGAAATTCCGAAGCAGATGCAATTAATCTAAGGCGGGAGACTGATGGGCTTCGGCAGGGCTCCGATCAATTCATATTAGGGCTCGCTCCTCAGGTGAGAGGATTCTAACAGGCATCCTTTAGGAACTAGGAGGAGAAAGGTAGGAATTACTTCAAACAAGATACACCTATCTTTGGTAATTCGAGTAATTTAAAGTTTCGTTAAGAGTGTTCCCAACTAATGAATAAGTTAAGCTTTATAGTCGACCTCCGGCAGTATTTTATAATTAATATGAAACCAAAACCTAGCTGTCATATGTATACAATAGGTTCTATCTCATTTTGCATATCCGTAGCTCATCAAAATGCAAATGATTTCAGATTTTTATTAAATTGCCTGTATATGGCATACCAAATTACAAAATACTTCACATTAGCACAAAATTGTTTGCCAAACGTAAGTGAGACATCGCAAGGTGCTTAAGCACTAAGCAAATACAGCAACGCTTTGAAATCCCGTCTTATGTTCAGGTATCAATTTTCAGAGAGGGTAAACGAGTGAAGCCAACTAAACTGTGCCTAACTTAGCGCTAGAGGCAGGGAAGACTTTCAAGCTGACGGAGTTTTGTGCGAAATTGAATTTGTTCCTATCGCACATACGTGTCTACCTCTAGTTACACTCACAAACTCTTGAGGGTATTGGTCCTGTTGTACCTCGACAAGAAATACGCCTGAATAATAATTATATTGTATTGATAACGTTTACATTAAGATAACTCTTAACTATGTTATATATCCCTTCCAAATATATGCCACCTTTTTAGTCTATAATTACAGACTTTGACGTGGAAGATCTGTATAAAGTCCTCATTATTGAAATAAAACACAAGTCGCAATTAAAATAAAACTATATCCCTGTACATAAAAGTATGAAAGAGCATAAAATGAACTAGAATTTGCATGTAGTAGCCAAACAGACTCGCCACAAGAGTGTGGCGAACAAAAGCCTAATGAAATATTCGTAATGAGCAGCAGTGCGGGGGCAACGAGAGCAAAGCGGAAGCATCCGCCTAATGACGCGGAGACAATGAGCCATCTTCGGGCAGGCAGCGCACAATGCGGAGCACAGGAAAAAGGAACAAGCGGCCACAGCTATCTGGACCATAGTGCTTTCCCCATACACTGCCAAGCTGCACCGCTCTTTTATTTTTATTAGGCGTTTTTTGGAGATTACACTGGCATGTACAAACATGGATTAATGACTGCAAGACTTTTGGATAATATTGAAAAATGTATACTCTTTATAGTAACAAGCATATGTCAGAGTTATGATAAGAAAATGCTTCCTGAAGTACAAATTTTCATAGAATACATTTATTGAAAGCTCATTACTACGAAATTTTACCTGCTGTAATATCAATAAGAATAACGATTGTAGGTAATGTTATTATAACGAGAATATGTGAACACGCACAATACTTACACAGAAATTTGTAATCGATACCCTGCCTATACAACGTTAACCCCTAATGGCATAAAAATTACCAGCACCTTTGCAATGGACGAGTACAAAAGGCTTTCACCGCATTGAAAGCACCATTTCCACATGCAAAGCTGAAGGGATTGCCTCAATGGAAAATGAAGTGTCACCAAGCCCTACAAATAGGGCCGTGTGATATTAAAAATAGGGATTTGGGAGGATTTCGTGCATGTTCGTGTAGATTGATGGCGGGGGAATAATGTCGCGCGATATTACAGGCCGCGTGAGCCTTTGGGGAAGTGCTTATATTTGATACGGAACGTAAATGTTAAGGTTATACCTAACACACACATAAATAGTTTTACAATAATTATACACAATCATTATTCGTCGTAAACATTCATAATCGCAACTTGATTGTTTATAAACACTCGGTATTAAGAATACTTTCTTAAAGTCTTTTCAAATGTAAGAGTAGATAAATTATGAAAATAAGTTTTCTTTTGATTTACAATATTCGTTGATAAGATAAACGGAAACATTATTATTTTTAAACCTTTTTAAAATCTCTTTCAAAAGATTCGCGACTTTCATAAATTCTAAAATAGGTTTTCTTATTGTGTTTATTAGTTTAATAAACAACATACATTTTACTTTCGCTACTTGTGTTATTACAACGATGTGTGGTGGTGGCATCTGATACGGTTTAACTTATGTAGCAACCTAAAGTTTCTTGCATCGAAAGGATTTGTCCCACAATGCGTCTACCCTCATTTCAACGCTTCTAAAGTCACTTCTAGATACGACTCTAACAGTATGGGAATTCAAACCTCATTCGATCTTTGTATTCCACGCTGGAGACAGTTTATAATCTTCTTAACAATTCATGTAATCTTTTTGTGTTCTTTTAATTTCTATCGCCTCGCGGACAATCCTTTGGTTTTAACGGTGTTCAGAGGTTTAAGAAGTTTTTTTAAGAAACTAATCAATGATCATCAAAGATCATGGCATAATCGTATTGAATTCCTATCACAAGTAAACAATAAATTTGCTCTCCTATAATAAAAATTTGAAACCTTTTAAAACTGCATTTTGTCTAACTTCAATGCATACGTCGATATGACATGGTAGTTCTGTCGCAAAAATGATAGATGGCGCTGTATCCGCAGTGTCAGGGGCGGGCAGGCTCAATCAATCACGTGAGCGCGGCTTAAACCATTTACTCCCATATAGTCAGGACTCAGGACGTAGTTCTAACCACAGGGCGTGCATCGCTTTTGACAAATTTATTCCTTCGAGGAACGCTGTGGTTGATTTGTTGCCCCTGTCCTAGCTGGAACGAAAATAGAATTCTAACTAGGCTTAATCCCGGCACATCGAGGGAGACTGAGAAACTATTAATTAGCAACCTGCAACGGAAGGCTAAAGGTTATTAGGAATATATTATATAAGAAATAAATCTCAGGTGGATTTTATGAACGTATTTGCATATCTGGCCTATATCCTCATAAAGGGTTGAGCAAGGATAACGTATCCCTATTTTTCCCGAACTTACGATCGACTTTCACTACGTTAACATGACATTTACAAAATAGTATATATGGAGAGGCGTATGACTTCCACATACATACTTTTTGGTTATACATACAAATGTCAATCTTGTTTGTCTTCAATTTGAGCTTGAAACACGTTAGGTTTGATAGAAAATATTTGGCTTAGTTTTTGTCCAACATATAATAATACAAACTTTATATCTCTATTGCATTTGATCAAAGTGGACGAGGACACAGCTATCGCCATATAGGTTGTCATCCCAAAGCTCATCGATCAAGTGCCCGTGGACAGATTAAATAAAGCGCTTCCTTCCGGCTAAGTCTCTTGGCGGCAAAACGCTTACGGAGAGCAATACGTTTCATAACATTGCTGGCAGAGCATTCATTGTGTGAACAGTTCATAATATTACGATAATTCTGCATAAAAATATCTCAATTACGTTGAAAATAATATGTAAATACTAAACTGAGTAGCAAATCATCTATTTACACACTTTTAACGCTAGATGTCGCTACTACAGTAACTTAATAAGTTCACATCCTTGGTGGCACAAATAATAAATAAAACAACAAAGTTAAATATAAAACGTTTAAATGGAAGGAATGCTAATAGAACTAGTTACAGACTTTTTGTAATCTTATGTCGTTACCACAGATAATATAATACTATTCGTTACTTTGAAAATCTTCAATAAAAATGTTTTGGTTGCAGGGTGGCGCTAGCGTCTATGTAGATATTTGTCTCATATAAAAAGTAAGATCGTAAAACAAGGGTAGAATTTATCGTGTGTAGTATGATAAAAATCCGATATATAACAAAAACCAAAGTATCTTGTATTTCTGTATCTCACCCTAGCCACATTTTGTTGTTAAACCAAAACTATAGGGTGTTATCGAAATTGGATCTTGAAGATAATTCAGCCGAACCCGCTACCCCAACGGCGAGCATAATCCTCTGGGGCCACTGGGATTCAAATCCTAATTAAAAACCACATTTCTGATTGCTATATTAGCTAATTAACTGTGAAAGTAACTAATGAACTTAACTAGTAAAAGTAACTAAACATACTTAATAATATAATATGATATACATTATAGTTTTGATATGGACTCAATTATAGTATAGTATAGTATAGTATAGTTAAGTCAGTCTGAAGACATGTCAAGCAGAATGGCAGCTGATTGTTAGAACTTAGTTCTAGAAACAAAAGAAGGTGTTATATCGGCAAATTGATTTTATTCGGTCCTGGTATATATTTGGTTTTATTGGGTGATGTGATTTACTTATATTTATCTAGTATTTTAATTTAATAATGTAGTGTCCTAGTTTAGGTTTGCTTGGTAAATTTAATTGGTTTACTAAATATAAAGGTCAACGAGAACAACAAAATATTGCATAGAACTATGTATTAAAATATTAGAATAAATAAATTAATATACCTTACAAACTACAAAAAGGTTCGCAGTCGGTAGGATTCGAACCTACGCTCCCAGAGGGAATCTGATTTCTAGTCAGACGCCTTAACCGCTCGGCCACGACTGCTCATGACAGAGGTGTTGAAATTGTAAACCTGTTTACAAAGCTTATACTTTACCAAACAAGCTTACTTGTCTCTAAACGTGTTTATTGATTTCGCTCGTTTTTCCAGTGGCGCCGTGGCTTAGTTGGTTAAAGCGCCTGTCTAGTAAACAGGAGATCACGAGTTCGAATCTCGTCGGGGCCTACCGTGGAATACGTTTTTGCTGCAATTTGTAATATTTTATACGATTATATAATTTTATTAACGTATCTTGATATTTTGCGTTTATTGCGTAAACAGCATATTAACTAAATGCCTTTCTATCCGACATGTTAAAGGAGACTACTAAGATAGAATCAATTGAATAATGGGTTAGAAATAATGTTTTATGTTAATGATATATTTTGTATGAAAAATATATATATATTTTTTAACGTTCAATAAGTGATTTTAATATCCTTATGTTGAATAAAAAGATTTCCATTTCATTTCAAACCTGTTATTAAATTGTTTTTCAATTCCATAAAGACCCCGATACTATTACTTTATTTGACTGATGACATATTATTTATATCTCCGATGTTCTGTTCATACCGAATGAGATTAACGTGTATAAATATTATTATGTGTTTTTATAGCATGCATGGGCATAATGTGTTATTATTTCAGTTTTAGGGTATAAATAATACAAGTAAATATTTGTAATTCACTCTTATATTTATATCTTTGTCCTACCTAAATAACTTTCAATATGTACATTATATACAAAATCAACAACAACTTACTTACTTCTTACCATTCTATTTCAAAGACAATCGTCTGATCGTATTTTGGCAAACAGAGCAACTTAAACTTATTACATTCACAGTAGATATATCTTCAACACGGAAAACTATAGGAAACTACAATTTGTAAGAATTAAACGTTCCAAGCCTTCTTTCGTGGCATAGATTGTTAATAGTTAAATTAAAAGGTATTCAATCAATAATACATAAATACATATATATTTACTGCAAGTAAAAAAAAGTACATTATAGTGACCACTATGCCACGTTGAAAGCTTTTAAGACACTTTCTTTATTAACTTACGTTATTGTTTTCAGATGAAGTAGAAATAACATATTTAGAATGATGAACTACTTCTTAGAAACGTTGAAACTAATTCTTAGAAAACTTCTTAGTTAACATTAAGGGAGATCTTCTGAAATATCTCTATCAGTTTGTGAATACATTTTACTCTGCTGAACTTACCCAAACATACATTATTTATCTATTTAAGACCTAGTAACAGTCTTATAAACTTGTCAATGTTTTAATAAATACTGGAATTTGTAGATTAACTTAAATTTGGAATCACTATTATCCAAAGTACCGCTAATTATATTTTTCATAATAAATAGGTGCGATACTAATTTAATTGGCGATACTTTCGGTAATATGGAACTACAAGTAGACAACGATAATGCAAAAGTTAAGAAACCTCATAAGCAATATTCCAGTAAATAAAATGTAATAGTATCTCTATATTTATTAAAAAAACGTTACCTATTACGTATAGCATACCATGATTTGTTTTCACTTACTTGTAAAGGATTTCGGTCTACACCAAAAGTATTATCCGACAGAAAGTCTTCAAATTCACCATAATGTAAGTAATACTTAAACTCTATCCACAGACGTATGCTCTAACATACTGTAAATGCGTCAAAACTTTACATTCTAACTTTAGGCACATCAATAATTATTTTGTAAATTGTAAAATACGTACATAATTACAATATAAGATACTAATTTTATTTACAAAAACATGATAGTCACATCTAACCTAGTATGGCAGTTCGAGTCATATAAACTATACAGATTCTTTACAAATAAGTACAAATAGTTAGTCTAAAAGAAAATGTAATAAGACAATCACGTCAAGTTTCACTGTTAGTGATGCACGTGAATACTATTACACCAATGACCATTCTGAAAGAAATCGTAAACACTGATTTCATTCGTACAACATTTGGATTCAACGTCAGTGTGGAATAATAACGAATATTATATACAATGCATACAATGTCATAACACTGTTTTCCGATGGCCGTATATCTTTACTATGTACACACTATAGTGGAAATGCTGTTGCTTAGTGTCAGAGGCGATTATTCTATTACAATTGAACTAGAATCGAGATCAAGCAGAAAACCATTAAAAAATACAAGTAAATATAAAAAATACAATGTTCACTACAAAGTAAGGCATTTATATACCGAAATAAAATAATTATGATGGATGAAATAAAATTAAATAATGAATAATGGCCTCAGAACCCACATAATTAGCATCATTTCTAAAATTCTTTATACACTTCAGACAAATCTTTGATTGCTCCTTGGAACTTTTCTGATTCTTTCTTAAGGAAAGGACAGACTGTTTCTTTATCGTTTGTACTCCATAATTTTGACGAAATTATTTCATGACACAACATACATTATTCAAATATTTACTAATTGAACCTTATACACCAGTATGTTCACCCATACTAAAGCAACTGCTCAATTGAGCTATCCCATGAATAACACCGTACCAAACTAAAGTACCGCGTTGCCAACATCAAAGTCTCGTTAACTACGCCACTGGCTAGCACCTTCGCCTTCTCTAGAGTCACCATCAATGAATGAAATAGTCCTGTTCGGGAGGGGAATGCGCCTAGACGAATCTGGTGAGCTGGTTGTGGAAGTCCCTTAGGAAGACCTGCAGCTGCGGCAGCGTGGGCCGGTCGTCTGGGGACATGGCCCAGCAGTACGCCATCACCGCGAACCTGCCACGAGAGGAAGCCATCAGTGTCATGTGGGAGGACTCTCGTAGATAAATCATGCAGGTAAGAAATAGTCAATACTCGCAGAACTGCTACTGCAGTAATGGCATTATAACCCCGGTTCCAACCAAGGAGTCTCTAAAGTTTCCTCAACCCCAAAAGGGATCAAATAGCGTGAATGATTTAAAAAAAGTCTTTAAAAATAATGTTTTCATAAACTTTGAGACACTATTTGAATTGAAAATAATAAGTCGTACGAAGGCCGTGCGTTTATAAATAGAGATCCCGCCACATACGGTGGCAGTTGGAGGCGTCGCCACAGTCGCGTAATTCAGTGTTACCAGTAAACACGCCAAAACTAGCACTCACTGTGCCATACGGCTCGATACATTATAGGTTTCATTTGTAACGGTCTTTGGTTGCAGAGCTATAAACTCAAATAAAACAAATTAATATATCAAAGTCAAAATATGTTTATTAAACTATTTCAAACATGATTAATAATTAACGGGACTTATCCTTCTTATTATATATTACATATATTATGTGTTCCTTCACTCTGTCCGCAATAGACCGTTTAGTGTGTTCGACGTAGGATTTCCCACAGCTGCAATCAATCTTATACACACCCTTATATCTTATATCATGAGTATAAATCGCGAATCTCTTACTATTATTATTACTATTATTTCAAACATGGCACTGAGCATTGTCTTTACATATTTTTTACCGAGGTTAGATCAGCGGAGACCCTAGCTTGGAGAAGAACTAACAAGAAACTCCGGAAATCAATTTATTATAATCATCTTAACAAACATAAAAATTACAAAGAGTGGGCAAAAAACACAACGCTGGTAATACTAAATTTACCTTTCATACAAAATAACACGCAATGGCGGTAACGTCAAATTTAGTTCCAAGTTTGGCTACTGCCACCTTATGTGGCGGGATCTCTATGCATAAGTTAGAGTACCCGCCACATAAGGTGGCAGTAGCCAAACTTGGAACTAAATTTGACGTTTCCGCCATTGCGTGTTATTTTGTATGAAAGGTAAATTTAGTATTACCAGCGTTGTGTTTTTTGCCCACTCTTTGTAATTTTTATGTTTGTTAAGGGTGATTATAATAAATTGATTTCTGGAGTTTTTTGTTAGTTCTTCTCCAAGGGTCTCCGCTGAACTTCTTCTTCTCAATCGTTACGCTCTTATCAGAGCGGTCGTGGTCTTCATGACGTGGCATCTTGAGCAGCCGAAATGGTTGGTGAACTAACCTCGGTAAAAATATGTAAAGACAATGCTCAGTGCCATGTTTGAAATAGTTTTTTTACATACATACATACATACACATCACGCCTGATTCCCTGTAGAGGGGTAGGCAGAGATCACGGATCCCCATTTGTCCCGATCCTGACAGACCACTTTCGCTTCATTGACATTCATACATTCTCTAATACACTCTCGGCGGTTATAGGTACTCTTAACGTCACCTTTTTTCAATATAGCGTCTATCTGACTGTTACATATATGTCTTATTAGGCCGGCCCCTACGTAACCGCCCTTCCACTTCACTCATATATATTCCTTTTGTCAATATATAGTTTTTTTAATTTGTACTTAGATCATAAAATAACTTTCAAAGAGAGCTTATGATAGGGCCTATTTTGAATAAAAATATTTTGACTTTTGACTTTGGTATATTAATTTGTTTTATTTGAGTTTATAGCTCTGCAACCAAAGATCGTTATAAATGAAACCTCAATATAATGTATCGAGCCGTATGGCACAGTGAGTGCTAGTTTTGGCGTGTTTACTGGCAACACTGGATTACGCGACTGTGGCGACGCCTCCAACTGCCACCTTATGTGGCGGGTACTCTAAATTATTTTGGATTCAGTATAGAGATCCCGCCACATAAGGTGGCAGTAGCCAAACTTGGAACTAAATTTGACGTTACCGCCATTGCGTGTTATTTTGTATGAAAGGTAAATTTAGTATTACCAGCGTTGTGTTTTTTGCCCACTCTTTGTAATTTTTATGTTTGTTAAGGGTGATTATAATAAATTGATTTCCGGAGTTTCTTGTTAGTTCTTCTCCAAGCTAGGGTCTCCGCTGATCTAACCTCGGTAAAAAATATGTAAAGACAATGCTCAGTGCCATGTTTGAAATAATAGTTTTAAGAGATTCGCGATTTATACTCATGATATAAGATATAAGGGTGTGTATAAGATTGATTGCAGCTGTGGGAAATCCTACGTCGAACACACTAAACGGTCTATTGCGGACAGAGTGAAGGAACACATAATATATGTAATATATAATAAGAAGTATAAGTCCCGTTAATTATTAATCATGTTTGAAATAGTTTAATAAACATATTTTGACTTTGATATATTAATTTGTTTTATTTGAGTTTATAGCTCTGCAACCAAAGACCGTTACAAATGAAACCTATAATGTATTGAGCCGTATGGCACAGTGAGTGCTAGTTTTGGCGTGTTTACTGGTAACACTGAATTACGCGACTGTGGCGACGCCTCCAACTGCCACCTTATGTGGCGGGATCTCTAGCTGAAAGTATCTTTAGAGTACCCGCCACATACGGTGGCAGTTGGAGGCGTCGCCACAGTCGCGTAATCCAGTGTTGCCAGTAAACACGCCAAAACTAGCACTCACTGTGCCATACGGCTCGATACATTATATTGAGGTTTCATTTGTAACGATCTTTGGTTGCAGAGCTATAAACTCAAATAAAACAAATTAATATATCTAAGTCAAAATATGTTTATTTAAAATAGGCCCTATCACAAGCTCTCTTTGAAAGTTATCTTATGATCTAAGTATAAATTAAAAAAACTATTTCAAACATGGCACTGAGCATTGTCTTTACATATTTTTTACCGAGGTTAGATTAGCGGAGACCCTAGCTTGGAGAAGAACTAACAAGAAACTCCGGAAATCAATTTATTATAATCACCCTTAACAAACATAAAAATTACAAAGAGTGGGCAAAAAACACAACGCTGGTAATACTAAATTTACCTTTCATACAAAATAACACGCAATTGCGGAAACGTCAAATTTAGTTCCAAGTTTGGCTACTGCCACCGTATGTGGCGGGTACTCTATATGAAAAGCCGACGCACGAATAACGTTCCATCATTGCTGCAATAAAGTTTTATTCTTGCACACGGTGAAATTGTACATTTATAACAATGGAATGATACGATAATCATACTAGACATACTCGTATATGTATATATACATGCTCATTTAGCAATAGAACATAAATCGACCAGTATTTTTCAATCCTTTCAGGATGCATAATCTAATTATAGTAATCATATGCTGTTCTCTCTTTTAGCGTGTAGAGATGTGATGAGAGGGATGTGACTCACAGCTCGTCGGGGCAGTTGTGCGGCTGCTGCAGCCGGTAGCCGTCGCGCAGGTAGGCGGCCACCTCGAAGGGGTCCACCTCGGCGTAGGGCTGCTGCGCCAGCGTGGTGAGCTCCCAGAGCAGCACGCCCAGCGCCCACACGTCGCCCGGGGCGCCCACCTGCCGCCGCAGCAGCGCCTCCAGCGGCAGCCACTTGATGGGCCGGTTCTCGTTGTCCCCCAGGCAGTGGTAGTCCCCCGGGAACAGGTCCCGCGACAGCGCCTTGTCCGCGATCATCACGCGCAGGTTCTCGTCCACGCTACCCAACAACAACAGGCAATCGTTACTAACACAATATTTACACACTAAATGTAATAGTAGCAATTCAATGCATTTAGATACTTTGCCTAAATATCATGTTGTATTTTCAGTGAAATTACTGAACGCAAGTGAAGAACATCTAAGTCCTAATTGAATAGTTGCAAATGTATGTATGATGAGTACTCACATGCAGTTCCTGGCGGCGACGTCCTTGTGCAGCACCTGCTGCGCGTGCAGGTAGGCGAGGCCCTCGAGCGCGTGCAGCGCCATGCGCACCACGTGCTGCGTCGTGAGGGCGGGCGGGGGCGCGGGGGGAGGCCCTCCGCCCGAGGAGACCCCGCGGCACGCCAGTAGGAAGTGCTTGAGGTTGCGCCAGCCCGCGCCCCACGGGAACAGGATGAAGGGCGCCGTCTGGTCCTCGATGCTCACGCCCAGCACCGACAGCACCTTGTCGTGCCGCAGCCCGTACAGCATGCAGCCCTCCTGCAGCAGCAGCGACACCTGCCAACCAACGCACACCGCTTTTATCCACTGCTCTACTGATACATTTCTCAACACTGTATTAATATCATATGAAATACACTCGTATGTATTATATAAGTTACGTCCTTTTGTCAAATTTAGATTGCTGGTGTTGAGAAATAACAATGGATATTGTAGTAAACTTTATAATAGATTTAAGCAATGCATGCGGTTACTGACCTGCACTTGCGAGGCGTGCTCGGCCACGGTCTTGACGAGCACCTCCTGCTCGGCGGCCTCCTCGTCGGCGTAGGTGCCGCGGTACACCCTCCCGAAGGTGCCCTCCATGGCCACGGAGCGCAGGCGCACCCGGCAGCGCTGGATGGTGAGCTCCGCTATCCGCTGCTGCAGGTCCCGCGCCCGCTCCTCCGCCACCGAGGTGGGGATGGAGGTGGGCCGCCGGTAGCTCGTGTAGCTCGCGGCTGATTTGCACGACGACTCAGGGAGGAACGCGTGCGCGTCTTGCTCGTCGCTGCGACTTCTGCGCAGCTTCCTGGCTCTGGCCCTGCACGCTGCGGCGGCCACTATGGCCACCAGTAGCACGGCGCCCGCGCACCCTGCCGCGGCGTAGAAGATATCGGCTGACGTCTGCGAGGTAGGAACGCTGTCGACCCTCACGGCCGACCTAGGCGCGTCTTTGAGGCAGATCTTCCTCCGCCTGAAGTGCAGCGTTGTGGAGGAAGAGCCCGTGGACACGTTGAGCGTGATCATGAGGTTGACCTCGGCGGGGACGGTGTGCGTGCACGGCAGCTCCACCCTCCACGTCTGCGGCTTAGTGGGCACGAGCCCTTCGCTGGAGATGTTCATCTGGGGCCGGTGCATGGCTTCTGGGTGGCTCAGCACGTCCACGTGCAGCGTGTACGGCAGCTGCAACAAACCAAAAGGTTATTATATACTAACATTTTGAATGGTGAATATCAGGTGAATAAAGAAATCTAAACGACCAAATGTCTCATTACTGATCAAATAGTGGTGACTAAACCTTTGACTTCCACTATAGCCATTACAGGGGGAATGGATATGTGTGTTTATGCATCATATGAGTAGCATTCACGTTTTAACGGTATTTGGAAGTGGTCACGACAGCGCGCGGTATCAGTGGCGTGACACGGGGGCCCTTAAGTCCCCGCCGCAGCCACAGAGATCAAATGTCGAATGAACTCAGCCGTCGGAGCACGAACCTCTGCCTTATACGGCGAGCGAGCGAATTGATGGAGCGACCATGTTATAACTCCCACTAGTTTATCTCTGCTACGACGACGTACCTGGAAACGTATTAACATACGAATGCATACGCTACGTACTGAGATACGTGTAAGCCATAGGCAGGCCACATGTGCGATAGCGCCCATAGATATTATCTCAAGTTTCCTTTTACAGCCCCTGAGTTACGCGATGGAACAAGTGACACTTCCAGTTATGTTTCAAGTGAGGGAAAATAGGAATGTAGTTTCTCATCTATCGAGTAAAAAGCACCTGGAACAGGTTTCCCTCAACAATATCCCTGCTGCGAGCACAATAAATAAGGAGAGGTAACAATCGAATGGACACCGTGAGCCCACTCGCCGCCGCGGCAATAAAGAGCACATTAGTGGATGGCCCGCGGCCGCCGCAATAAGTTTCCCTTAACGAGCGCGTAGGTGCCTGCCGGAGCCGCTAATTAAACAGCTCCCATCATTAGGCAAGCGGCCGCCATTTCGCGGCTATTGCGCACTCATAGAAAGCTAAGTAGCCGCCAAATATTGACTCTGGCCGCACAAAGGCGCCGCCGCAGCAACGCTCGTGGCGCTGAGGGAGATCTGATAGCGCCATGGCTCAAAGGAGAGCAGATGCTGATAAGGGCGGGGCGCGTGACCGCGGGGACTCTTCGTGCGGAGGCCTTTCAGCGACGCCGCGCACTACCTTACATATTCAGTAAACAATAAAAAAGTAGATCGTACAAAAACAAGGCGCATTTAAATACATTATATTCCTCCGGTACCAGCTTAATAACACAAGCGACATTAGTTGGTATCTTCAACATCTTGAATAACAAATTCGACGTAGGAATAATAAAATTCAGCTCGTAAACTTAAGGATCGTCTCTCGGCCCAATATGTTGTTACGATCTTCGGAATATGTAAATAGTGGCCGTTACGACCCACCTCGCTCCGTCGGGGAATGAATGATGGAGGCGGATTTCTTTCCAGGATCCGTCACTCGCCTCATTCCATATGCCGGCGAAAGCGGCCTCACCCAAATGAATGCACATATTTGCTCGGCGATTCGGGATGCAAACATGGGTAAACATATTTAAAAGAACGTAACAACAGGAGTTCGTTCGTGCGCAGATGCGGACGGAATATGTACGAGGCGATCGCATTCAAATCGTATCGGTTTTATATTCATACAGAATAAACAAGTTGCGAGGATCAGGCACAGGCTGAATCGCAATTGGATATCGAAAACTAATATAAAAATCAAAAGCGATGGTAGTGAACGGCCATTACACAAAACGGCCATAAATAACACCTAGTAAACCTGGTAATAAATAAGGCGAGTTGTGGCGATCGGAACGGTTTTATGGGCCATCGAAATCCAGTCGGAGGTACGAGGTGAGCTCATTACCATAAGAATGAGTGGCGTCGAGCAAACACGATCTAGAAGTTCGTTTGACCCCACTCACAGAAGTAAACTTCCCTCGCGAACTAATTGCATCGGAGGCGGTGGCTCAGTGGGGGTCCGCACTCTTGCTGTTCCCTCAGAAGACGCGATAAAAGGCTATTTAAAACTTCCCTTTGCATTCCGCTCGCAAACAAACGAACCGCGAGGCAGCCCGAAGTTGAACCTCTTTCTATTCGTAAACAACTCCATTGAGGGCTTCTTTGGCACATTCTATGCAATTGGTACGTTCCACTCGCGGCCTTGGCGGGAATAAAAACCCCCTATCAATTGTTTCAATCACATCATTGCTTGTTCAACGACGTACAATCTGTAGATGTGACCAATTTATCGATTGCCATGTAGTGTTGGCAATTTATTTCGTGATTGACATAAGTACACAGTCGATCATGGGAGCCGGAAAACGAAACTCTTTCAGATTAAAAGGCACTTATTTCATTATTTTATTTGCCATGCTAGTTGAACGTACGATACGTTAGAACCATAACTAGCTATTATTAATGCTTGCATATGAAGAAGGGTTAAACATCTATCACCAATATTCCATATCAACCCCAATGGTATCACTGGAGTAACCTCTATCTGTCACACTATAAATGCCTGCGATAATAAGTTGCTGTATGTACGTAGCGCGACCGGTTAACCACCTGAACGCTAGTCGCTAGGCCCAAAGTCCGATTCCCGGGGGAGAAAGAGTAAGAAAGTACGCATTCTAGCTTTAAACACTTGCTGTCCATTCTGGTCGTTGATTACATGTATATTAAATATACTAGTATGTATATCTATCTATATAAACTAACTAGAGCCCTTAACACAAGTCTCGAATGTACTTACCAAGGGGCTAGTTCAATTGGTGTAACAATATGGAAGAGAACTCACCGGTCTCTTGGCGAGGCTCTGCCAGGTGAAGTGCAGCTCCCCGATGGTGGCGGGCACGGGCACCACGAAGTTGAGCGCGTAGTTGTTCACCAGCCCATCGCGCACGTAGAACAACTCTGCCGTCAGTCCTGCGCACAACGAGAGTGGCGTCATTAATACTTCCCTCATGGTTCTAGCTAAGATCAGCGCAATGATTGTACTTCAATCATTGTATATATGCTGAGCTGGGACCATTTCACTGGGCAATGACATGCACATGTAGGATTTATTACCTTACTTGTATAAACTCCTTTTCTCTTTTTTTATTTTCCTGTCTGTGTATGTCAATGTGTTTTTATGAATAAAGCTTATTATTATTATTACTTTGAGCGTTAACTGTGGCTCATAAGATATCTATCGGGATCAGGAGGACCCTTCAGATTTAGATTGTGGTGCTCCAAGCTTGCGAGACGATGGGTTATGCTATCAACTAGCTTTGATGGATAATTATCAGATATATGTACGTTTTAGACTTATTTTCGTGTACAGTGTTATGTAACTACATAGAAAAGTTTTGTGTTGACTGAATGAATAATAGTGTTAGGTACAGGGAACTACTATTTAAATCCTTATAGCTTTCATAATTTCAAACGAGCACCCATTACCAGAAGTCCAATGATTCAAATGTCATCAACCTAAGCTGGTCTTCCTATAGACTAAACAAAAGAATAAACGGCGTGGTATTTCACGAAAGGCGATAAGCACACAAGGGGCATTCAGGAATCAATCACCACATCAATAACGCACAATTTCTTTGAAAGAAGCGTAACAT
The DNA here is from genome assembly GCA_030578115.1 of Leucoptera coffeella. Classification (NCBI taxonomy): domain Eukaryota; kingdom Metazoa; phylum Arthropoda; class Insecta; order Lepidoptera; family Lyonetiidae; genus Leucoptera; species Leucoptera coffeella. Next base: position 96,729 of record JAMBLF010000869.1, on the reverse strand, counting down.
CACACAATGCGCGGCGAGATGAAACGCATGCACTCGTAAAATCTCATTCCGATAAACAGCCAACGTAAATTGGTCCATTCAACCTTATTTTACACATACTAAATGAGGGTCTAGTTAAATTTGTCCCTTTAACTAGGGTTAACTTTCTTTAATAATGTGAGGCCTTAGCCAAGGACGCCGTGCTAGTGTAAGAGTGGGATGCAAGTGGCTCCCGTGCAGCCATGGGGCCCGTGCTAAGAATACCATCAAAGGGACCGCCGTTCTAACAGGGTGTGCCGGAGTCGCCCCGCCCCTTTTTATTCAAGTAACGGGACAGGACAAAAAAGCTTGCATATAAATTATTGCTCACAAAATAGACTAGCTACTGTTATAGAGCAAAAGCATTGCTTGTTTCTACAACTGAACTGAACAGATCACTCATCTGATAATAGGACGTTTTTTTATTTATACTAGTTATAATGTTAAATAATGACGACGTGAACGAGCTAATAAGTTATTTAGGTATAAACCTATTAGGTATAAACTATTTTATTGCGCGATAAAATACGTAGAATGGCCTAAATTATTTACGTAGACACTTAATCGTAATCTACTAAGCTGAGATTAATCCAATATCAAAACATTAATTCTATGAATAATCCACCGATAATGTCGATAATTCCTCATTTGGAAAGTTTATCATGCTAAATCGTTATGACATATTTAATTCTTTAATCGGCTGACTAGCACATACCAAAAAGAGATTACTAAACTAACTACAAATGTTATTAAATGCCAAACGTTGTAGTACTTATTCAATACATTAAAGATTATCACGACTCTACCTTGTTGGGAAAATTAAATTATGGAAGATAAATGGTAAAGATTTGAGAGAAAAATGAGTGTCAATGTTAGTTAATATTTATTATTAGATGATTAGAATATTTGCTTTACATGGAACTTCTAGAGAATTTAAAAGGAGAAACAACTATCAAAGTAACAGAACACAATGCTACAACATAAGGTTTCTGAATAAGGCTGCTCAAACACACTTGTTGATGGCACCTTTTACGAAAGCTTAAGCAGTCTTTTCCCAATCGGTTGGCCATACGAATGTAAATTAGCAAGAACATCACACAAATGTGTTTAAATTAATAATCTTGACGCTGTTAATGGCCCCAGTGTTTGTAGAGAGGCCGCGACAACCGCGATTAATGTTAACGAGTATACATAATATTAGCATATTAAGAATTTATCGTCTCCTCGTAACCAGCCGCGACCCCCTCCAACGAGCTGCCCGTGATCTATGGCCATGCGTGCTGCGATAACGAGCATGTTGTTTCAATAAGTTGTTTGAGGAAGCCATCATAGACAAACATAATCGGAAAGTTATTCATAAGATAGCTGACCTAACCTTCACAAGATAGAAATACAGGATAGAGGGTAATGAAACACAAAAACCCATGAACAGAGTAACATTCCGAGAGCTCTAATCTAACAAAAAGGCAATAAAAGTGAAGATTTCCCCATAACGATACTCAAATGAATTAGTTTGAAAGGCAAAACAGAGATGTCATTAAGATTCGGCCCAAACGGCGCTCTCCACGGAAACGGTGGAATGACGGATCTTGATTGGGCAGCAACGCACTCGTAGCCTCGAGAGAAATAACGCCACAGTATGTGCCGTTCCCACATATTAATAAGTTCCAGGAGCCACGGCGGCCTCTTTGATCTCCCTCCGAGCAGTAGTAAAAGAAGGCGGCTGCGCACCTACGAATGTGAGATCACCAAGATAAACCGACGCTCGACGGAGACCGAGTAGGAGCCTTTTCGCCATCGCAGGCTCAAGTGCCGTCCCCGGTCTATTTGTTCCTTATCGCACTTGGAACAATACCGCCATACAAACATTTAATATTTAGAGAAGCGAAATCCCGGAGCGTTCGCACCTACAAATGAAGGCGTCGAAGCACAAAAACTCATTATGCCATTGAATAATGCCATTGAAAGAGCTTCGTGTTGGCGTGCGAGCCCCTTTCTTCGCGGATTCAGTTGTTTTGTGACCTTACCAGCCAAAAGGTGTAGAGGAAATAAAATAAAAGTGGCGTCATGAAAGACCCCATGCACTTTTGTTGTGCCATTGAATGAACTTCTTATTTTATTGCGAACGGTGTTGAGACGAATGCCTCCGAAATGGATCCTACAGAATCGCTGAGAGGCGATGACAGCACATCCTCATGCACGATTTGAATCCTCCGCCGTAACTGGAGCGCCATAGGAATCGGGACACATAATATTTGGACTACTATATCGAGACGATGTTAAACAAAACTGTGCAGCTAGCAGAGAGCGGCCGGTGCCAACTATAATTAGAAACATTTTATTAGTTCGGCGTTACCTTCGCCAGCGTGTCAATGTGAGGAGTCCGTTTACGTTGGACGCAGTTCATTAAATTCGATGCGGCATTTATTTACACATGAAATCATTCGGTGTCTGGTGGCCGCGACTTTCGTTTCAGCTTAATTACAGGATACACGAGAGCCCACTGCCGCTCCAACGCCGCGTCCATACAATGATAACCGGCCATTAACATTGCGACGTACAGCCTTACTCATATAACAGCCATACTCAATTAGATGCATTTTCTACTAACTACTTACTGTATTACAATAATTACTTAATCCATAAGTTAATAAATTTTGATTGGTTTAACTTTCAATAAACCTTGTATACATAAATGTATTGTAAATGAAAATGAATTCTGATTAAATTAATGAGTTATAAAGAAACGGCAAGTAGAATGTGAAGGACTTAATGGGTTTACAGATCAAATATTGCAGCTATAAAGAGCCTTTTAGAAAGCAAAATAAGGGCGCAATAAAACACTCAAGTACTCCACTCGGGACATGAGCTGAGGAGTGAGGCCGAGACAGTTGTCTGCGAAAACTGTTGCAGGCGCCAATTTTATGAACAGCGACAGATTGAGCTGATAAACAAACGCTGTATTTACAAGACTCACTCTGTTTAGAAGTCTTGGCACAGGCACAATATATAGTGGGGCTTTAAACAAGTATAAAGTTCATAAAGATAACAGCCAAGAGGGTCCCGCGATTAATGAGCAACAATAAAAAGCAGAAATGTCAACCATATTTCATGGGCGTAATGTATTCGCTGCGATCACAGTGAATACTTAAGCGAGAAATCACACGGCCATACATCGCGGGGCCTTATCTTCCCTCGATAGAGATTGAACTTTGAGCCGAGAAGAGGGATAGGTGCAATGATGGGCCACTCACACGGGCCATTAGGCGGCTCCTTGCCTAGCTCCCGAGACAGTCACATAATTACATTGCAATAGTGGATTTATGGGCGACGCCTTCTGAGGGGCGTTCATTAATTACAGCTCCCCAAAGGAACTGCTGACCTAATTGCGGAGGTTTATTTATTTACCGCGTGTAGGCCTTCCTGCTTTGCTTAAGGGGCGTTGGCGTGAGATTGAATTGAGGCAGATTAAATGGGGGCCGTTTCACACCTCGATCAACGTAAGATTCTTATCACATCAATGCATGAGATACTTTACGTGGTGATAGTCGTTATTAATTCAATAACAGTTATTGATAAGATCACAAGGTATGTGCATAAAAAGCGATTAATTGGGAGATAGATGCACGAGAGCGCAACATCGAAAGTAAACAATAAATTCATTTAGGCCAGATAACTATTTAAGTAAAACTTAAGATTATAAAATCAAAGGATGGAGCGATAACGGATACTGTCTTTCATTTAAGAAATAAATTTTATACGAGTACGTATAAGTTGTAATTAAATAGAAAGAAGTTTGTGACTCCCATCCGTTATAAAATTACAGACTTGTTAGTTGCAGGAAACTTGTAAAAGCCGCAGGGTAATCAAATCAACTAGGGCCGCCCTCATTTCGCCTGACATGTCCTTTTTTGTAGCTCACATCATCCTCGAAGTGAGGTTCGCTGAATCCCTCTGTATTACATTTGTCAGTCGGTAACTTTCCCTGATTTTTTGCTCGTGAGCTTTGGCCAGATGCAGTGTCTGTGGTGTGATCTCCGCCTAATGACGTGCACCGGGACGGAAACATGATAGATCTCTCGAGTTTGTCTGCCTAATTAAGTAGTTTATTTTTTTGTTGACAAAACTTCATCAACGATAAGCGCCGAACAAGAATGCTCGGAAACAATACGGAAGCCACATCTGAGTTTGGACTCGCTCCAACGAGGCATCAAGAGATTAACCATTTGCTCGCTTCCCATAATGAAAAATGCCAATTTTCTACTAAATCCATCACAGACAAGCACTATGTTTAGTTTAAATATAAACTCCCTAAGCAGCCGTGGCGCACCCACCGCGAACGCGTTCAGTGCTTCGCCAACAGATTTATGCCCCGCCTCGCATCAGCCGCACCTGTCACTGAATTATAGCCGCTAATAGCGTAAACACTATTGTTATATTAACGAAGTTTACTCAACAAAGAGCTGCTCGAGATCGTTATGAAAACAAATCGTCGCGTTCATTGCCTATTAAACGAAGTGTACTGTAGATCATGTTGCTCGGAAGGGTGCGATCCCGTGAGCACGAGCGAATCCAGTGACAGCGCATTTACTATGTTGCGAGCAGAACGGAGCACTCCGCGGGATATAACTCTCGCGAAGTTATGCGCTCCCAACTTCGCAAATAAACATGTTTACAACTTACACTGTTCAATGTTAACGCACTCCGTAACGCGATAATAAAGTGTCTTGCGGTATTAGCTCCGCACAAGTTTTAGCTCTTAGCGCTCGCATTGGGCCACTCGTGACTTGGTGCGATCGTTGCCAAGTTGGCTGCAAACGTTTCATTTCATTGAATCCAGCTGAACGGTAGATAGGAAACCTTGATTAAATTACATGTTTTGTCTGTGGAATAGATTGCATGTCTAGTTCCCAAGTGGGTGCGTGGTCTGATCTATGACATTGGCTTAGGAGCGGATCGTCGGGTGCCGTGGCCGCCAGGGGGCACTTTGCATCGCCAGAGGCCATTATCCCTCACTCTGCAAACACAGCCAAGTAACAACAGTCGTTACTCAAACCTGTATCTCTCATCTTTATTGTTTTACTCCATGCGGGTGAATTCTTAAGCGCTTGTAAAAAATAAATGCGACCATAAACCTTTTTCAAACTTTTTTGGTGTTCTATACGCAGACCCATTTCAATCGTCGTCACATGTGGCAAAGATTTTGGAATCAATTAAACAATTTGTTATTTTCAATCAATTAAGTATGTTGCAGACAGATTAAGGTTCTCACAACCTTTGAAGAAGTGAGTTGGATCTCTTTCGAAATAATACATAAAATTTAAAAACAGCGTAAATTAGACTAAAACATAACCCAATTTAACAATAATCAACAATCGGTAAAAGTTTGTAAGGCAAATATAGAATCTCAGAAAAAGCTGACAGTATCCACACAGAACTTGTAGCCATTAACTACGAGTCTATATGAGGAACTAGGTTACATTCTAAGAACTATTCAGTCATAGAACATAAGATCGCATTCCGTTATAGTAGCTAATTTATTACAAAATGCATTTATAACTAGTTACTATTAATATAAGGTTTAATTATAATTACTACTTGTTACACCACATTTACTAACTAACTACTTATTGGTATATCATTATTTAATTAGCACCAAAGACAAGTCGTTATGCTGTTCCCGATACCAAAATTTAGAAGTAGTTTACACAAGTAGTTATTAGGAATTCGCCCTTAATAAAACTATGCTGCTAAGATAGCAAAAATAAATAAGGACCGATCCAACTTAGACGCTATAGATGTAAGGCGAAATGGAGAATAAAGAGCTCAGTGTGTGCTCAGGCCAACGGTAGCACGCAGAGATAGGTGGGAACAGAAATCGATTATTACTAGTTATCAAGGCTCTTATCAGTGAACGATACGATACAACTACTTTCGTAGGGACTGTGAGTGCATTTGAACCATCACTGTTTGTTTTGTTCGTGAACTAGAAGATGCACAATGTTTGCATTAACTATTGTAATTAGTTACTAACTATAATAAAACTAACTATATGTAAACGCATGCGGATGTAGTCTTTATTTACTTTTTGGGATCACCACTAACTAGTTACTTCTGGCAGTCGGAACAATCTACAAAAATAAAGGAGTTCTTACTTAGTCTACTAAAAACTAGTAATGTACTATTAACAGTCTGTACTGACATGTATATTGCAAAAACTAGTGCTTAGCCGTTAATAAACGCTAGTGGGTTACAGTATCAGTGTTAGTGTTACCCGTGTTTAGTTAACGTGATTTGCTCGTGTTAAATAAATCAATATTTGAATTGCGTTTTCTTGGAAGCGACCTGAGCTTAGTATAATTTGTGAGCACAAAGTGTTCTCTAGGATATTTTAGTGTGGCGCCGACATTTTGCTAAGCTGTTTCTAGTATTACCGTTTAGTTTCCTAAGAGAACGCCAGCTAGTTACTCATAAATTAAGAAATCGCTTTTAAAAGTGTTAACATTACAATGAATTGGTTTCTACAAAATATGCATAACAATCAACATTTTCTTTTATAGGAACATCTTACTTGTTCTCACACGATTTGTTAACAATGATACGAATAAACTGTGAGTAACTCTGATAGTTAACTTAGCTTTACTCTCTTACTGAGGTGAACACATCGAAGTCTGTTTCCACAGTCAGCTACAATGTTTAGGCGATTCTTTTTACGATATTGACTCTAGTCATTCCTCGTCCCCTGTGAGGACAGTAGTCGCTACGATTCCACGAAAGCCACGGCTCTGTGTAAACACGCAGCAGCCGCGCCTCAGCCGCCTCGGCCAGGGAACTATGAGCCTTCGCCCAACTAGAATAAGGCATGCTTTCCCTTGCATTAGTTGTACCTCGCGAAGGTGTCCGATGACAAAACACACAGCCACACTTGTCAAATAACCAAAGTAAATATTAACTCGGGGACAGTGTATTATGTGGTGGGATTTGTAGCAATAACAGAAGCACAAGTTCTGTAACAATGTTTGCTCTGGAGCTTCGAGAGCGAGTGCCTGCGAGCGATGCAAAGGTGGCGACAATCATATTTGACTATGGGACACGCTATGTGCGCAGGCAGGTACATAAGTGCGACTGCATGCGCCTCACCCTTCTGGGAATAGCGATGGCTTGTTGCGAGCGTGAGGGCCTCCTTAACTATATCCGTAATAAATTGAAAATGGTTATTTTAGAGTACTATGAAAATTGTTCATGAAATAGTTAATACCATAATCGTAAATAAGTCTAATTATGGCCTAATAGTCGTAACTATAAAATTAATACCTTCTTTAAGAAATTACTCTATATATATATGAACAAGTGGGTCCATAGGTAGGTGGTTTCCATTGCCAGGGAGGAGGGTGGCGCAAGAAAGAAAAAGAGCAGTTTAGCGAAGAGCCCTCGCAGTGGCGAAGGGCCCTTCAGCCGACGGCAAAACAGCAACACCTACACTTCAGCTGAGCATTTTCTGCAGCGAAAATCATTTTACACTCAGCTAAGTACATACGCATAAATTAAACCTCTGTAAGATTGCAAAAAAATTACTAGATTCGGCGATTTCTGATTCTCAGAACATCTCTTGATGAATGGCAAAAGTTAACGCAGTAAAAACAATTAACGATAACATCGCTCGAGTCTTTTTTTAATAAGCATGGCGTCGCCTCCAATACGATTCCAATCAAGTCATTTTAATCATCCACACGAGTTGGAAGCGAGTGGACCAACGGCCGATGAGCCGAGCGATAAATCAGGCGCAATCTAATGAAATCGGCCGCGAACCTGGCATTATCGAGTTGGCAGCCCCGCGCCCGCCATCACGCCAATCATAAAGCATGCACTGCGCCGCAAAAGTAAACAATGGCAAAAAAGGAGCACAGGCTCACCTCTCCGCCCTCGCCCATGCAGCGAATAGAGAGCAAAAGCGCACCACAATCGCCACTCGAGGCATTCATCATAATTTTATGGCGCGAGCACGTCTTTCGGAGGCTTCGGTCGACCACGTTCCACTTAGCAATTTAGATGTTTGCATCCAGAGCACCTCGCAACGGTTGGAGGTGCTAGTCACGGGGTCGAAGGTTAACGCGTAATTATATTGACCACTCATTAGGCGCACCGGTGCATATGCTTTGTCGTGGCCATTAGAAGTTTAATTACCAATTATATAGCTTTCCCGGCAGTTTCCGCTGCATGGCGAAGCGTAATGCTTCCTGCAGCCACAGATCGGGACCGCAGCGCAGCGCTGTCCGGCACAATGGCCGCAATCTCCGGTGCGCCGCTCGCGCGCCTAACCGATTGGTCGCGGTAACGACACGCTCACTTATCGCTATCACGCTCATTTGAAAAATCGATCACCATCAACAGGTGCCATCTGGCGTGCGCCGTGAATACCTAATGCGCCAGGCTCCGAGGAAGACGGAGTCAATTCAACAAGCGCACAGAATCACCAATACCCGTGTAACTCAAAAAGAACAAACGATAAATTTTCAATTAATCTCCGAAACACCAAAGAATGATAGCATCTGCTTTGAATAAATAATAATCCAACACATGGGCGACCCTTGTTAAGAGTCACAACTCACGATAAAAAAGAAACCCACGTAGCAGACGCTCACAAAAACGACTCGACGACTTCACAAAAACTGACAACGAGATCTTAAAGTTTGATCTAACCAGCCCGTAGGATCCATTATTATTATTAATAACCGCTGTCTAAATACAACATGTATAAAAATATGGAAACACCAAACGAGCGGCTGGATTTTTTCCCAATACGAGCACAATTTATTGACGCGGGCGGCCGATGGGCCGAGATTAAACAAACATGGCTGCCCCAGCGCGGGGCGACGCCACGCTGTCACAACATCATGCAGCACTAACCACTGTAACGATATTCACAGTACCCAAGACACTGACAATGTTTATGATAGAGATACAAACAAATATGTAATATTATTATATGGTCGGGATGCCAACGGCGGAGAAAAGTGGTTGCATTTGCAAAGGGCCGCGCAGCGCATGCGGATGGCCAAAGCGCAATCAGGCTCAGCTTATTATCATCCGGAGAATGATCTGAAAACAGTGCATTTATCGACAGAGCAAAACAACAATGCGTTGCATGGTGATTTCCCTCGCAAGCCGAACCGGTGGAGGACGGAGCTCGTTTTATTCTAATGCGCCCTCCGCACCGCAGAGATGATCGAACTCGCCTTGACCTTGTCAGTTACGAAAGCTTGTTAAACCTCAGGATTAACGAGCTCACGAGACCCATTCCGTTTCTTTTATAATGAGAACTCCAAAACTAACTAGTTATGTTCAAAATGAGGTTTTTATACAGTTTTAATTACTCTTAGTACACTGCAGAATCCACGTCTTTCATATAATTTAATTACGCTGAGCATTTCACGAGAGACTCAATTGCAATTAGAGAATAACTAATTAAAAAATAACGGGTGTGTATAATGAGCCACAATCGTAGAAATGACGTCGCACCGCCGTAATAAATCAAATCTAAAAAGGCGGCGGAGTCTCGGCTGCGACACAATAAAACGAGCGCTTAAACAAACATGGCCAAGATCCGGCGTCACGCCCCCTGCGGTCTTTATAAATGGTACCTTGGTGAATATTGTTTCCCAGGGCGACGCCCAGCACTATTAGAGCGCTCCGTGAGCAGCGGCTACCGGGCTCCGAGATAGCCCGCGTCGCACAAGGCACGAACCTTGTCCTCTCGATGCCGCAGCAGTCACGACATTCGGCCGACGCAAATAAAAAGCCACATTCGCACCACGCAACGCAAACTACGATCAGTTAAAGGCAGCTTCGGAATAAACGGGGAACATGCACGACCCAAAAAGAAGGAGAATTAAAAGCCCTGCCCGATGGAGGCAGCAGCGCTTTCAGCAAAGTCTTATGTAAATAAGATAAAATAAAAGGCGAAGGAACACAACACGGAATAGGTGAATTCGTTAATGAAGCACGACATTCGCTGTTCGCCTCATTAACCATCCGTGTTCCCCGCAACAGCCGCCGTGGAACAGTTTCCCCGTGGATTGGGTTTATCTCCGGATAGATCCACAAATACGAGCCGAATCATTCCGTGGGCGTCAACACGGGAATTTCAAATTGTCTTGCGACGCGACAGACACGAGTGAGAATTGCCTATTTAAAGACTCACGTGTTTGTATTGGTCGTCGAATATGTTGTGATTCGTTTGCCATGTTTATTGGACAACCGGTAAGTAAACAAGGCAGTGAATAAAATTAGATACAACCATTTTAGAACATCAAAGTGATCAGATGAGATTGTTGCGTTTGGTTAGCAACAAAGCATTGCCTACGTTAGTGGGCATACGCTGCTTGAGATGCAATCAGATTAGCAGCGGACCAACTCTCTAAACGAGTAACAAACAGCACTGAGATCGTGCGATACCATCCACACAATTAACCCTAATAATCTAAGTCGCAGTTTGTGTTTCCCTTGCAAATAAGGCGTCCGCTGCATAAACGGATTTTACTTTACATTACATAGTTATATAATATAAGAAGCAATAAAAAGTTCATATCAATGTAGTTGTCAGTAATGCGAATCAAGTAGTTATATAAAATATAACTAGTCAATATAGTTAGGGGGCTCTGCAAGTTCAAGCTAGCCTGATAAGTATTTACGCCCACAGAGAATATTTCATTTAAATACAATACTTATGTATAACTAAGGCACGCTCGGTTGCCTCAAGGATGGGCAATGATTAGGAGCACCAATATTTGTTGATCCTGACATAACGTTTTCTCTTTATTTACATTCATCTCCGCTCACGCTCTCTCTGTTTGTCAGGATCGGGTTAAAGGGGAATTGTGATCTCTGTTTACCCCTTTCGATACCTGGTACCGTTGCTAATTACTAACTTTGTCCGTTGTACGCCTACACACAGTTACGTGTCATATTAGATTCTATCTAGAAGGAAATATTTTAAAACTCTCTTCTAGTTAGTTAACTAATTTAGTTACTAAAAAATATATTTTCTTTTCCAGTCACACTCATCTCTATGCTATCACTCAATGTCATATGAAATAATCTAAAAGATACTTTCCAAGAAGATACCATCTTTGAACACAGTAACGTTTCGAAAATTAAATATTAGACAGGAATAATAATCGATTGAACGCTGGTGTTGTTTCACAAGATCAACATAAAAATTCCTCAAGGGCCGAGCTATCGAGGCACACTGTGAGAACGAGGCGAGTAATGGCTGCAGCGAGATCAAGTGTCCAAATATTGGGCCTCATGCCTCCCAATGGGCGCGCCCAATATTTACTCCAGCTCAACAAATATTTTCACCATTTCAACAAATGTGCTCCACAGATACGTGTAATTAAACTCATGCCATGACGCTACCTATCTGTGTACATACAGAGTGGGCTGTACTAACAGTGCCACAGAAAAACAAGACTCTAAATTTATATTTAGTTAGAATTCACAAGTTTTGATAACTATCACATAATATCTTTATTTTTATCGTTTCGTCATCCCTGCTGTGTTTACACCAAAATGTCTCGGAGCAAAAAATTCTATGGACGTTGGTGTGACAATCCTGACTTATTTCAATAGATTAGAAGCTTTGTTATCTGTCGCTTGGGCCCGTCTGGGGACTCAAATGCGAGCGTTGGGTCCCTCGGCAGGGGGCCGTGACTCAGCCGCGCCTCACGCTGCGAAACATACGAATCCGCTCCAAGACTGATAAGGCTCCAGACCCCGATCAATCACTGGGGAGGCTTCAGACTCAATAAATAAAAAAGAGCACATAACCTCGACCACACTTGTTGCGGAACACAAGCCAGACACATTACTTAGAATACTCGAGAAACTGACGACGAAACAGCACATAGTTAAAACAAATGCACACCGCAGCATAGTTCAGGGCAGTTCTAAAGATAAGCGAAATATTCCAGAGAACTTATCTGAGTATGCGATACTAGGAATCAAACAACAAAGCTGTAGCTGTACTAATTGTTTTAGCTGACATGACGTTTATACCTATTACAACAATTGTAACAATGAGGTATTTATTATATAGCAAGACATGAACTGCTATCTCAAGTTGTAAACTACAGCTAATGTAACAAACTCATGTGATTCGCCGCACAATCGGCTATAAAAGCAGCCAATCTCAGTGGTCCCACGGCACGGGAAAGGTGCCCAATAAAGTGTTATTATTTAGGAGCTCATAACCGAAGAAGATTTAGTGCTCGTAAAGGCAGACGCACTGGGCGACCATTCCACTTCAGCCGCTCACCATTAATCGCAGTCAGGATGCGCTGAGCACTCGGCGGCTGAGGCCCTCGCTGAAGAGGCACCCATATCCGGCCAGGGCAAATTTAGATCCTATAACTATGTTTATCCAAGGGTGCACTGAACCATTTAAATGCAGGCGAGCCGTAACAAAAACGGCCGCGTTCAATTCGTTCAATACCATCATAATACTTGAGTTTTAATTGCTTTTTGACGAACTCATAAAGAGTAAAAGCAGCTACAGTTCAATACGTATGTTTAAGTCTTTCTTGATTGGAACCCTTTCGTCTGAACCACGAAGTTTTATAGCTACATGCTATAGGTATAATTAAATGATGAGTAGAAAAAATTAACAATAAAAATACATATTGTAACAATTTTTTTTAAGTAAAAATGCTCAATATTATTGCATCTGGCGTCGCATATTGATTAATTTACTTGGCCATTAAAGTGCCTCAATGAGCGAAACGTAGAGTTTTGGGACGTTATTTATGGTTGGCATTCCGTTCAAAAGACTGTATGATTTACAGCCGCTGGCACAAAGGCCTCTGCCTTATTATGACGCGTCAGCCCTCGCGTCGGGCAGCGCATTTATTTGCCCAATTGTGCTTCACGTTTGTTTATTTTGGTCCTTCTCCGTAAATAGATTTTTTGCCACTAAACAGCGGAGAACATTTAATGGGCGTCGATTCAGCTTAATTTACAACCCCAACTCGACTTACTTGAGAACGAACAACGAAAACACCCATGTATGTACTTCCTAGTTACGGATAAGAGCTAATGCTCCTTAATTAGCAAGGAAAACACTTTCGAGTTATACGTGCTAACGAGCCTCACATAGAATGATTAAACAAGATTTAGATGGCTGAGAATATGCTCGAAGATATCACGGCTGGTTAACAAGTGAAAGAATGATATTTCATCATCGCAGTGGCGAGTCGTTTAGAGCTGATTAACGCTCGCCTCTTCTCGCTCGTAAGTGAGAACGCAAACGAAGCGTCGCGCCTCGCGCCAGCCACGCCGTGTTTGGACAAGGAAGTCCTCCATGTGTGGTCCGCCCATGTTTATGGCCACGCCACGCGATTCCGAGAGGACCCGCGCTAACTATTCAAATTCGCACGATCTTATCGCCGCCTTTTTCAATGTTCAATATCACGTTTCACGATTGCGACGCTCGAAACGATCGCAAGTTCCAATGATATCTCTTTATTGTCGCTTAGCCAAACAGTCGTTAAGGGCTGACACAAAAAATGCAATGTTCAAATAACTAGTTAGTTCGCTGCGATCGTTTATTTATGGCCAACAGGCGAATTGGGAGTCGCGTGGCGCAGTTCCCACCGCCCTTTCAATTACGTCTCGGGCTAAATCAAACTGTCATGGCATCATCCCTAATGGGACATCGCTGAATAAACAACGCAAGAACAACACAACAGGCGTGTGCGGCCACAACGGGAGTCCCAATATTGTCACTGGTTAAAAGCTGCGGGATTTTTGGTGATTATTAAAACGATTCTCGCACGAGTGTCGGGCGCAAGTTTGGATTAGAAACCCTCTGCCGATGGGGAAGATTTAATTAATATCTCTCGGTGAATGATGATGATTCATAATTGAAATAGTTGTTTTACACACAAAAACGCATAAGCAAAAGTGGTGGGGCCATTAGCGTTACAACATTAACGTGGTCGGCGGCAGCGGGCCGTGCTATTTCAGTTTAGAGGCATTCCTTCGTCGCGTGTCATCGATCATGTAGAAGCGGCTGTCAGACTCCGAAGTGGCCCAACCTGCGCCGTGGTGGCAGCTGATGGATGCGTGACAGGCCGCAATCGCCCAACGGCTAACCTCCCCGTGCCAAAGGTCAGCCGAGCGATCCCCTCTCTTTCGTAAGAAGCATCTATTCCCGCAGGAGGCTACGAGTACGCCGCTTAATATTACTAGAATCTCGTGATCAGAAAATATTAGAAGGTGATGGTTTCCATTAGTAGAAGCTTCATAACGAGTGTTGTTTCTCGAGTCCAATTCCCGGAGTGGAGCTTTTTAGTCTCCGAGGTCATTAAGTGTTCGACACATTAATAGAAAGAACACTCAGCGAGATCAGAATCCTAGCTCCCGACACAATGCCTCAGTTTATTTGCAGCGCCTTTGTGTCGCGGTAGGCAGAGAGGGGCGACCGCCTCGGCGACAATGCGACGTATGCGACGCGGCGCTGATCGATGGCCGCTTTTTGTCGCCGAGACATCTTCATCAATTCCTGGGCAAATTGTCTCAAAACGCGGCTCCGCTCCCAAACAATGACGCTCTTCCGCGCTGTGATTGAGTGTTAGCCAGCGCCGCGGAGCGATGTAGCCATTATTTTGAATAAGCCAACCGATCGATCACCTTAACAAAGGTAATTTTCAAACTTATATTGGTGTGGGACGCCTCTCGCTTAGCTCGTGTTCGTATCGATTTTTTTTCTCGACTCATACATCAAACATTTCTGTTGAGATCTTACGCTCGTATAAGGTTTCCAAAGAAATATAAAAGGCTCTACCTGAATCCAACGAAACAGAATTCTCAGACATCGAAACTTCCTTATCAGATAGGGAGAATGGGAACTCAACAAATCAACGTTGCATACGAAAAGTTAAAACGAGAATTTCTAGAGACAAAGATACAATCGTCCTTAACAAATTGGCTGCTAGTTCTTTGGGTGTTTGTTGGCATTCGTTTATATAGTGGTTCTGCGACACGCTCAAAGAGTTATTTATAAAGAGTTTATTTATTCAACTGATTCCATACGTAATGAATTTTCGTCTGTTTCTTACGTTCAGTATTTACATAGTCATGAGCATTGCTCGTTATTCGGAGAATTCAACAACCTTAATGAGCAATTTACGGAATCATGATATTTTTCATCACAGTTCACGGAATTCAGTTCATTTAAAAAGCAAAGTAAGTCGTTCCTTGGCCATTTCTTGAAGTTCTCGTAAAGGAAAGACAAGACGCGACGAGCATTTAAACGGATATTCATACAGCATGTATCGATGAACAAGTTATCATAAAAAGCCAAGTTATTCCGACAGGGGATCGGACCTAACGAACTCGTCACGATATTGCCAAGACGTATAAAAATCTCTGAAGCCCGAGCTCTGTTTGCTCCTACTTTTTACTTTAATCTACTAACAACCATCTTGAAACAGAAAAGGCAGTTATGTATAAAACGCTCAGTGATAGGTTGATTATTCACAATGAATGTTATAGTTAGTTATGGGTTTGGGTGTGTGGCCGTCAAAGCATTGGATTCTAATTTTTGTCATTTAATCTCTAAATTTATGAATAAACGGAACCCTCGTCATGGGTTGTGAAAAAGAATCAGATCCAAAAATACAAGGTAAGTAGTAAGGTAAGAACATTCTTCTTAATTAGAATGTACCTAGACACTAAGAGAATGCGTGTTGAGTTGTTGTTAATCAGTAACGAGTAACATACAAAATCAATCATTCTGTTGTAGATATTACGAGTACAAAGGTATGTCTAAAGAAACAATTTGAAATCCTTCACGTATCAAAAACTTCTACACCAACATTCCCACTTTTGTTTTTTACGAGCAAGCGATAACCATTTACTATTTTGTTACAAGAGAAACGTCTAGATTGTGTGGCAACACAGCAATGGATCAGACCGACAGTCGATCGCCAACCACGTCTCTCGGCAACAGCTAACAGGCAGAAAAAGTGGAGTCATTATCACACCGCAATGGACTGCCAACAGAGAACAGGAATCATTGTACGGCGATTGATTCAATCGGAACTGATTGTACCTCCTTATAGCGCTGGCCGCATTTTAATACCGCACCCGCCTAGCAATCGCAAATGGAGTTATCGGGTGCAATATTTACGAACAAAAACGTACCAGCAATATATTCGTTGGAAATAGCATGGATTATCGTGTGAACAAACAGCATTTAAAAAGCAATTTATTAAGGTTGGAAACGTGTCTGACAGTCGACAATATTGTTGAGTTGATCACCGATAAATTGTTCTATTGTTAGCGACCCATGTGAGACGCACGGAGAATGCTAAATAAACTAACCACCAGTAGAGTTAGGATGAAATTCCCAAGTTACTGGAATTTTAAAGCAGTTACCACAAACGCTATCGAGGTGCGCACGTTTGTACAAACACCCAGTAGGTATGTATAACTCTGAAGGAAAGGAGTAGTTAAGACAAAAATAGCTCAAACTATTGAAGCATCGGATTGATTTACCATCCACCCAGTGAACCTGGACTTTTAATCACATAAGCCGCTAATCCCGAAACGTCCAGTGATATTAAAATTCCCGTCACACAAAGAGCTATAGAAAACACCTGCATCCAAACTAGGAGGCTTAAACCCCACGGATTAAAATTTAGATTCCACCTCATTCAGCGACGAAATTAAATTTATTTAGGAGTCTTTTCATATCAACACGTGTCAGCCATATTTACATATAAAGAACGCGCTGGATAACCATGGACCCGTATTTATATAACATGGAGTTGTTTGGATTTAGAATTACATTCATTGTGAATTCTATCAACGCAATGGCACCAACCCCTCTAACAAAACACTTTTAACTTCGAATGTAGCAAAGGGAATATTTTGGAGGACTGTTGCTGGATATTTTTGACATTAGTATAACTACCTGGTCGAAATGGGAACGTAATGTTGACTTAAGATACGAAGGGCATTTAAGCTGCTTTCGGGAATTTCTAACACGAAGGCACGTAGAGACGTGAATAGCGTTGTAAAAGTTGGCATAGGTCGGGGAAAAAGGTGGACGTCCTCCAGATAAGGGCCGAGATAACGAGGGGCCGGAAACTGATGGACTTCGCGGCAAACACACGGGGCGAATATTTACTCGGGACCTTCGCAGAGATCCCTTCGGAGCGCCCTACCTGAGAGTTGTCAAGATAAAGGCTATCTTGATCTGACCAGGATTTCTCTTGACTTTTACAACTAATGTGTGCCTACTTACGCGTCATAGACTTAATCTATTATATTACTTAATCTATGATTAAGTTTTCAAGATTATTTAACATATAATATGTAGACAATCAAGATGGAATGAACGCAGCCGCATTAAACAGGTAAGCAATACATAAACGAAAGGTTCGTTGAGACGGTAATTCGGGTGTAACATAAAACGATCGATTGGTGGGGAGTCAATCGAACGCCTCGTCAGGAATAAATAGATGAAACGGTACACTGGCTGGGGTATCGAGTGTCTTGGGAGATTTTTTCTTGGGCGTTTTTTGTGTGCGCTCACCGCATGTCTAGCCTCGAAACCCAAGGCGCGGCCCAAGGATCCCCTTACCCCGGATGCTGCTCTCGACAGATTGTATGCGCAACAAGCTCTCACTTTTTGTCTTTTACGAGCTGATAATTTTTCAACAAAAACCCCTACTGAGTGATAAGGGACCGCAATTAATAATCGAGGCAATCATAATTTGTGCGACCAAATGGGTTTTACAAGTGGCTTTTACTGGAATTGGGACCGAATCTCCAGGGATGGCACAGATGATCTTCAAATTTAATGGTTTAGGATAAGAAATGGTACGAGACCGAATCATATGGCTACCATTAAACCATTTCCTCAATTGAATAATATTAGTTAGTTATGTCAATAGATATTTATGTTAATATATCGTGGGTTAACATTCAGATTGTGACAAGATACTTAAATACTCAACTCAAAATTTAAGTAACTAACTAGCGACTAGGAAATATGTTACTTAGGTAACTAACTAGCCATCTAGCATTAAGCATAACCAAGATCCAAGTACCAAGTTGTTTTTGCTAAAAATGTAACTATAGCGCCCCGTGAAATAGCGGCTGCACTAAATCATGCTGGAGGAGATGATATCTGGAGTCCATAAAGCATGAGGCTGCGCCGTCCGCCCCCATTCGACAAATCCTAAGAGACTCGTTCGGAAATACCTCGCAGAAAACCTGGTGTCATTGCCTTTAAGAGGTTCACGTTAACAATAAAGATACTTTATACATCTTAATATAATAATAAGAACAGTCTTACCATTCAGAGATGAATGCAATTCTCAATATCGTAAACAAGCACATATCTTACCTTTGGACCCACGATTGTTGCACTTTATTTAAGGAAGTTTTAACTTATTTGTATCTAGGATATTACCAACAACCGTCCTGTAACTGTTTGTCTGTTTAGCAGGGCACTATAGAGATTCAGTTGTAAAACCTCCCACAAGAAGTTGTTTAGAGCTCGTAACAATTGCATGAATGGCTGAATAGATATGTTCAATTACAGCTATATTCATAAAGGAACAGAGCCTCGTAAAGCCAAGAAGAAAGCTTGCAGCGAGGGGCATAAACAAGAGAGCATCGCGCCTGTCGCCATTTGCCGCGATAGCGCGACAATCGGAGTGGGCGTCGCCGTAAATGTACAAATAAAATTTGAATATTTCTGCGATACATAATCAGGTTCTGTGAAATAAAACAGACAGCGGCCGTGTCGCTTTACGCTTTGCTGTCGTATCATTGGCTCGCCTCCATGGAGTCGACAAAATACTGTGTTGATATTCGGTACATTGTGTAACCGGTTTTATTTTGGGATTGAGCGCCAATTTGCGCGCAAAACTAATTGATTAACTACCTCAATAGCAGGTGTTACCTGCACAGTAACTAAATTGAACACCATGACAAATATTTAGTGTTAGAATTCGCCCTACGTGTAACCATTATTGATCTTTGTCGTCGTACAACTGAAGGTTGTTTGTCTACATCACAAACTATACGTAAGCCAGCTCATTACGTTCGGTACACAAATTGGTCTCTCCAAGCATCCCGTTACTACTTTCCATGATTGCATTATTCAAATATATTCAGCGGGCTGGAACAATAGCGTTTAGGACGGACAAAGATTGAGTGGTGCCTTCGAAAGAAGCTTATTGTGAGTCGTGCCACAGCCCTGTGTGAGTTTTGTGAGCTTATTACCTGCGAGAGCGGCCGATTGTAAATCTGTCATCTTCGGAACTGGCTCTGGTTAACAAGTAGGTGCTTTGGGAATACACTTGGAATAAGATTGACTTGGAGCATTCGGTTATGTATGAGGCAGTAGTTAAAAAGTATGTAGTTAGTTAAGTGTAACTTTTACTTTAAAATTATTCCCGGGAAGAATATTGTACAAAACTATCGTTCCACTACTTAGTAACCTATGCAATATAGATAATAATTAACTAGCAGTCTCCAGTTCATTTTACAATATCAATCAAAAGCAAGAAAGTTTCCGCAATACTTCTTGTAAACGGGCTTAACTGAAACAATTTTAATCCGTTAGTTAAAACAAAACTCTTAAAGCGTTCAGCAAGTTCAAAAAAATCTAGTAAGTTAGCTAAAGCACATATAAGTATGTATAAGTAATTGTTAATATAAAATCGACTTTTCATGTATTACAGATAAATGATGATGTAAAATACGTAGGTACGCATAAATTGCAAAACATCATAATGGCTACGTGGTTATCTTTGCATGCACGAGAGGTGCGCTGCAAATAATCGATAAGGAGGAGCACAAAGACTGATTGAATTATGTCTTCATTATCTTCTCAACAACAAACTGACGCGTGATCATTTTGGATTGAATGTGTTTATTCGCGCGATACGAATAATGAGCGCATAATACGGATTTCCTATAACAATATTTAGAAAACGGTCTTTTATTACTTTGCCTGTTACTTGCTGACTATTGCACAAACTAGTTACGTAGCCACGTAGGTAAATAATTAAGTATACTCCCGAAAGGGTATTCTTAAAAAAATGTGTTTTGTGTTGCCTTCAGTGCCAGCAAAAACGCTCACCCCTGGGATCTTCTATTATAACTACATAACTAGTTAACTAGTTACACTATTTTATAGCTTATTCGTCCTAACTAGTTGCGATTGTTACGTGTTATCGCTTCCTACGAAGTCCCAGCAGGGCTTGCGTCGAGAGACGCTCTAAAAACCGCATTCAACAACAAAACCCTGGGAGCACTCAAAAGCCCACTGCCCTACGAGGAACGAAGCAACGTGTAAATCAATCAACAGCCGTCACGTGATTCTGAGAAATTGGGACACCATTTGAAAAAGGACACTTTTTTCAACTTTACGAGTAAAGGTTGAAAGCATCCAAAGAGTTCAATAGCTGATGGAATAAAAGATCATTTGAGGACACAATAGTCTATTTTGGCAGGTGGAGTTGCTGTGAAATTAGATTAGGATTTTGACACACACATGGTGTTGAGCTTTGTGTGATTTTGGCATCTTGTGACTTATCTAAAGTCTTCATCAGAATAGACAGGAAGCATTATAATGCACAATAAATAACAAGTAGGTAACTATGACTAACTATTCAGTTTATGATCAAACTAAACACACACAAACCCAATTCTATAGATCACAAATGAGGAAATCTAGGCAGTATTTATGATACTATTTTATATAACAACCTATTTTTAATATAACTATTTAAGATAACTAAGCAATGTTAATTTCAAATAGATTTTGAAAAGACTGTAACATAGTAAATAATTAATCTTAGACTTCTAGGATTATCATCACAATATTTGCCGCTAATATGAATTGTGCATAACAATTACTATCGAACACAATATTGGCCAGTAATTTAAGTATTTTAAGACAAAGGATTGGTAACGTCTTGAGTATTGTACAACATTTATGCAGGTTGAATGACAATAGTTAATATAAATGCTTAAAAGATTTTTATCTTGGATTCTGGATGAATACATATTTATTGGAGGATTATGGCATTAGTACGGTTATATCGCTAATACATTGAAATTACCTCTTTCAAGTTAATGGCAAGAAAGCACTTTATTTTTATCCTGAAATTCACAGCCTACTTTATACCTACAGTCCATCTTTATGAGGATTACAGTTATGATGCATTTACATAATATGTCTCTTGTATCAAATTCATCTTCAAACATATACAGTTATAGATAATTTAACGTTAACTGTTGATTTATTCAATGAAAAAGATGAAGTCCACAACTATCAGAATACACCTAATTTGTTTTGAAGTATACTTACTAGCTTTCTCACAAAGTAATTATATTAGCAATAAAAAGATAGCATTTGAGTAACTAAATCATAAGAGTACAAATCGAGATATCTGCGAGTAAATAAAGCTGCTTAATTATGGCCAAAACATTTACATGGTATGGATTACAAAGCTAATTCATTGTAATTTCTTAAAAGTAATGAGATTGGAAGTATGAAACATACAGTATGTAGAATCGCACAATATCGTTTTACTTTTTTAGCAGCTGTATGTCCGAATCAGAATGTTTGAGAGCTCTATATACAACATACAATAGCTGGAAGTTACTTCAATATTAGGAAAAGAGGTAGATAAGAGAATTAAGTATACTTGGACTTGACATACTTAAGTTTAATATTTTGCAAGTAGGAAATAAAATGATGAGTCTACAGTGCTGATTTAATAATGTTTAGTGGACAATTTAAATGAACTGTGTCATTAGAAATGATATGAAAAGTATTCTGCATGTCATCAAAATTTTATGAAATTACTTCCTGTTGATGTAAATAACCTCCAAAAAGTTTAGTATCAAAAACAGAGAGGAACTTGTTGACTTCAGCATAAATGGCAAAATTAGATCTATAGTAGAAGCATTACCAGAAGAATTATGCACATAAGAATAAGGAGATTTGTGGTTAGAAATTTCATAATAAAGTATTCAATGTATCAAATGTACAGAGACTCATTCTTGAATTAAATTAAAGTGAGATTAGAATCTATTTTATTAGGCTTAGTAAACTATCTTACCTAATAACCTCCAAACTTCGGCTTTGCTCAAATAAACATTCAGCTGAGCCCAGCATACTGGCAGCAAGAAAATAAACACAAACCACCTCATTTTGTTCGTCAGCTAATATTTGTTATATTCATAGGCATTTAAGTTACAAACAAATGGTCACTGATAGGGTCCACATTTCTAACACAAACGAATAAGGTTTTGGATAAAAATCAACCGCTCCAACTTCTCGATATGCACCGGCATTGATCAAAGCAAGATTACATGTTCAAGAAACACACAAATTCACAGTTTTAACTACATCTACTATGAGGAGTTAGTAGAAAAACTTAATTTTTACGTAGTTTCAGTAATGATTTTAATGTAGAAAGAGATATTACAAGGCTTTTTACGCTTCCAAACAAGTGTATTTTAAAAACAGTAAACTTTGAAAGCGACACAACCTCCACGCCACAAGCGTTTTTGTAAACTAATCTCGAAACGGTTGTCATTCTATGAAGCGGTTTTTGACACTGAGATGAAGTTTAACAATCTGTATAAATATATCAACAGATGGCGTTGAATAACATTTTAAAATATGTTTTATAAAATGAATAGATGGCACTAGTCAAAAATTAATGTATTGCTTTGAAGTTACTGGTATAATAATTAAATTGGGATATTCCTATACAGGAATAAGTAGAGATTACAGATCCCTCTTTCTCTCTTCCGGCAACCACTTTTTCTTCATTGATATTCATACACACTGGGTTTTAAGGGTAATGAACGTACTATTAGAGGCAATAAATTAATTCTACAAAAACGAGACAAACGGATTTTGTGTTTTAATTCAAGCAATTACGCTTAAAATAGTGATCCAGTTAATGCTGTGAGGATCCAGCATGCTCTTCAGCAGACGACAACAAATTTTCAAACACTGCCATCTATATAATAATGCTATAACTTGATACATTGTTGATGGCAAATTAATTTGAGTACTCGCTACTTCCATGGATTTCATATAAAATCAAAAGGACAGTAAAATTCTTATTTATCAATATGCATCTCAACACATTTATAATATTTGGTAATTTTATCATAAATATAGGAATTGCGATATCACATGGAACTTTAGTGACAGGTTGTTAGCCTATCGCTCAATAGATTCCATTTAGTGGCCTCTAACGACATGCTGGCATGAACGGATAGTTAACATTAATTTAAATTACCATCTATCAGAATATCAACAGTGTGAGAATTTAGGAGTCCTAATTCACAAAAGCAGAATACATCTATTTATGTTATTTCATGTTCCTAGTACCTAGGTATAGTATTATATTATCTGTGCCTAGGTAATGCTTTTGCAAAATAAATAATACATCATAATAGTTTAATTATCTGGTGCCGCCATTAATAATGCTGAGCATTGACGCAACCCTTTCATTCTTGATCCACTCTAGCACTTCTCGAATGGCTCATTGTATGAAAGTATATCTCTTGCGAATATTATTTATGTGTAACGTAATATTGTCTGTAGGGTACAGAATAGTATTCGTGACCGTTGTGTGATGAGAAAAGAATAGTGACGAAAGTAGAGAGAGGTATGTTGAGGTGGTTTGGGCACATGGAGCGGACGAAAGAAGTGATACGTAAGGAATTTATAGAGCCGAAGTGGACGTAGAGTTAAACGGGGTAGGCCGCGTAGAACATAAACAGATCAAATCGGAAACATTCTTTTCAAGGCAACTATACGCAGCGCCAATAATAGAAGAACATGTAAAAGAAAGTTGATTATTACAAATAATTATTTTCGGTTGAATATTTAGTCAATTGTGATGCCAAACTGGCTAAAAATGTTTGGTTTCGGATTATACGAGTATTTGGATCCTCAACGGACGAACCTAAGAACAAAGAAGAGCAGAATTGCAGCTTCGACTTCGTCTTTTTTCGCTTGTTGCGGCTGGCGGCGTTGGTGTAACCATGGCGACGGAATAACAAGCGCATACGCCATGGCATCAGTGTAGAATGGAGAATAGAATAAAAATAGAATAGAGAACCTTAGTGGAGAATGGGCTTATTAAAGAAACAAAAAAAAAGCTCTCTTGCTTTACTCACACCCATAACCTTCATACATGCTTATCTGTTTTTCAAACTATTCTTATGGATAGGTACAAACACATCTTCTTAGAAAAGTCTAGTTCCGTGATGGAAGATAGGTTTTTCATAATAAACTATTTTTTTAAATGCCCAAAACGAAAAGACAAAATAATACAGTTTCATAATGAAATAAATAAATTTTATTAATACAAAATCAATAAAAATTGTTACAAAATTTGGAACATACAACCGCAATTATTACATTAAATCATTATAATTAAAGAATAGACGGTCTTCTAAATATAAATATGACACGTTTAGACTAGAAATGGCTGCACATAAACAAAATGGTTAGTACGGTGCACGATACACGACTAAAGATAAAACAGCGTACGTAACATAATATGTTTGAAACTATTCGAGATTAACACAAAATAAAGAGGAGCAATCGTAAAATCAAAGTCTCATGGCACTGGTCGTAAGCAGGCGCAGGCTCATTTGTGCTTCCTTTCCTTGCGGCGCGGCGGCGGCACCGGCGCCCCCTCCTTGCGCGGCGCCTGCTTCCCCACCGCCTGCGCAGAGCCCACGGAGGACTCGATGTGCGCCGCCGTGCTCACCTTCGCCTTGGCGGGGGCGACGCCGATCTGCGCCAGGGACACGGGCCCGGCCGGGGGCGTCTCGAGCAGCGGCCCCTCGGCCGACAAGCTCTTTTGGAAGGAGGGCGGCGGGGGCGAGGCGGGCAGCGAGGGCGGGGTGGCCGAGGTCACGGTGGGCGTGCCCAGTTCGCTGGCGATGATCTTCTGCGCCAGGGTGGCGGCGTCCTCCAGCTCGCTGTCGGGGGTGGGCAGTGCGTCGGGCACCGCCGGCGGCTGCAGCCGGAGCTTCTGCGTCGGCCTCCGCGCCCTCTCTCCTTCGGCTGCACAACAACTGCCTTCTTATAGCTGGTTACGTTAGACGGTTAGTGGGCGGTCACATTAGAGAGCAAGCTCGGATAGGGCCTGGAACAGAGTTAAGGGAAACGAAGCTACGTTGTTAAGTCGAAAATGCAAGCGCGGAAAGTTAGTAGTGACAGACGGTTTAGTATATAGATATTCAGCCGCATGACTACGTTACAAGAATGAGCATGAGGATTAGTCGTGTGTTTATTAACTAAGAGCCGTCTTGTGTCTGAGAGCCAGTCGCCTTGGCGGGGCACGGTCGAGTCGCCTCGCATCCTTGTAACGTAGCGCATGGAAGCAGTTCACAATTGAGTGCACGAAGTCAGCCTGCAGCCCCCATGCGAAGAAAGAGTCTCGGCTTAAGAAGGTGCTTCCGTGCAAACTCGTGATTACCTGCCCTAATTAGTAATACCACCACTACATCGAAGACGACTCTCTGCCTGTACCAATTAAATATTTGGGACGCAATCCAATTCATAAAAGTTCATTCTACATATAATTTAGTTCCCCTTAATTCATTTATATTTTTATTGTTTAACTAATATTGTTCTTATTAATATGTATTTTAAAATGCTTTGATGCATGGAGAAAAATGCATTGAAAATATTATAATTCTATGAAATGGAATTAATCTGACAGTGTAAGCCGGCGGTAACACTCAACTTGAATGGTTAATCGTTATATTCATGAAGTTGATTTGCGTCCGAAGAAAAGAATATCCATTACCTTATTCTATCAAAGGCCTGTCTCTTGCGCTGCCTCCTCGGAAGCTGGATGGAATAATAACTAGACTGTTGAAACTTGCTTGCAAATTAAACATTAGGATCCAAAAGTGGAACAAAACATTGCAGAACAGCACAAATGCACACTATAGGAATGAGGAAAGTTTCTCGGATTTAAACTTCGACTACATTGGAATTAGGGAACCACAAATTAATTGAAACAATCAAAGCAGGAATTAATCGAAATTTCATCCTTGAAACCCCTTGGCAGGGCGCTAGTGATATTAGTATTACCTATAGTAACTGCAAATAAACAACGTTGTCTGCAAACAAACTAGTGGACATGGCACTTGGACTTACAGTTGGAGCCGAGGAGCGGCGCCTGCTCCTTGGCGGGCGTGTTGGCCAGAGGGGGGCTCTCCGCCGACGCCGCCGACAGCTCCAGGGTGTTGTCCGGGGTGGCTTCTTGCTCTTGTGTAGTGGATTTCTCGATTTCCTTCTCTTCTCCTGCAGCTTTTCCTTGTGGCTCTGACGTCGACGCTTCTTTCTCTTCTGTTACTTCCTTTTCCTCAATTTGGGGGCTTGTTTGCTGTGATTCTGTAGAGACGGGGCTAGGGACAGTTTGTTCAGAATCAGCTGCAGTCTCAGTTTTGGCATCATCTGTTTTTTGTATATCTTCAGTACTCTGAGGCGTTTCCTTCACTAACTCAGTTGTTTCTTCTGGGGCTACTTTTTCTTCGACTGCTGGAGAGATATTTTGCTGAGCAGGTACCGGTGTTTCTACTTCAACTGGCTTCTCTTGACTTTCAGTCTTAGGCTCTGAGTCCAGAATGTCTTGGCTTTCCTCTTTCGTCGGTTCTGCCGCGATTTCTGTGGCAATGGGCTCTGGGTCAGCACTTGGTGTGGGAACGTTCTCCTCGGCAGTAGCTTCCGCACCCTGTGAGCGCTTTGGATCTTCGTTAAGGGTTTGTGATATTTTGGCCCAAATATTATCAAACGAGTCAGCACCCATGTAATCTATGTTTCCAGTTTCCCAACCTTGGCGTCTACTTAATTCGCTGACAGCTTCGCTTTGAGCGGAGCCATCACCGCATGGCACTCGTGCTAAATTGCCTGCCACTCCACTCTGAAATCATTACAAATAACAAGTTAATAAAAGATTCACCCACAAAACTCTTTTTTCATATGAATAATGATATGCAACATGCAAATTAAGAAAGCTATATTATGTGTTAAGGTTACAAACAAGTAATTAGAAACAATCATGTACACTAAAGCTACATTTACATGCATTTCCCCACCAATATATTTTGAATAGGTCTAACTTACATAACCATTTTCTACTACAATATCTTCTTCTATGACATTGACTGGTAGGTCGTCTGCTAGAGGCAGGGGTGGCGCCGCTAGAGGGGGAGGGGTGGGCGGTGGCGTGGGAGGCAGTTCGTGGGTGCATTTTTTGTGACCCCTAGAATCAATAGTTACTTTGTGTCTTAAGTAGAATCCATCGTAGGGATGCCTGGGCATTTCATCAAAGACTTCCTGGTGAGCGTGACCGTTGCCGGTACCATTAATAGCACACCAATCTATTCTATGTAGTTTCTTTTGGGTATTCCGTCTCCTTGATTTGTTCTTGCTCGCTTCCTTTCTTTGAACATGTGGAGGCTGTTCTGTGTGTGCTCGGTAATGTTGTGGTGCATAGTGGTGTTGCTGAGATGTTTCCTGATGATTCTCTGCTGAATGATCCCAATTTAGTTGCTGATTACCATCTCCATCCCTATAATGATCAGTATGCGTACTCACGAATTCTCCACGATGTTGATTATCCTCTACTTGATGATAAATGTTATGATGATGATGTGCGACATGATCATTTTGTTCATGATGATGTGAATGATAATTTTCCTGATCGAGCCGATTTACTGAATGATGATTATGGTCTTCATAGGAACTCTGAAAGTATTGAAACTGTTCAGATGATGTATTTGTAGCTGTGGTAAGGTGTGTTGGTGTACAATCAATGTGTTCAGGCTGTGTGTGTGCTTTGTAAGACCAGATGTAATCTCGCACTTCTTGGGATATTTCACCACCAGTAGCTATCTGCGATTCCTCGCCCTGGGCATCCAAGGGGATACTGCCACGATATCGTTCCCAAGGGTCGAAGCATTGCATGGGTTCAACGTGTGAGGGCTGAGCACCGGCTTCGTTCTCTTGGGCGTCGGCCCGGTGCCAAGGGAACTCGGAATGCGGATCCGTCTCAGGCTCATACAAGACTGTTCGCACACTTTCTAAAGCACGATCAAAGCGATCGGGCGATGGCTCCTGAGGAACGAGCTCCTCGTGCTGCTCCTAGTGGTCGAATTGACAAAAGAACTGTTGCGATTACCATGCAGTGTCAAATGCCAAAACAAACTTTCCTCACAGACAGATTTCACAGCTGTTGTGAAGAAAGTTCACTTTGCAAAGACAAATATAATATGAAGTGCGTTAGTAACTAAACATGTTGGCAGTCATTGTGAATGACAAATGGCAAATTAACGAAAACTTTTTCAGATTAAGTGAGATCATACTTAGTTACAAAACGCGAAGAGATTTCACCAAAATACCAACACCAACTACGCACTTAGAGAGATATAACTTAAAGTATTAAACACAACGTGCAAATAGCATTCAAGAAATTACATTAATATATGTTATTCAGTTAAATGTTAGTATTTTGGGAAAACAAGTATATAGAATAAAATCACAACATTGGGTAAATGTGCAAAAAGCTCACTAAAGCGTGCTTAGAGTCATTCTAAACATGTAGCTATGTTAAAAACAGCTTTTGGATAAAGTAATCCTACTTGTATCTCACCTTTGCATAAGTCACATCCGTATGCTTTGGAAACATGATGAAGAATAAATCGGATTACCAATAAAGTTGAAATCAGAGGAGAAATACTATATCAGGGATACTCGAGACCCACCGCAGACTGCGGTTGGCCATTCGATCCATAGTGAAACGCCATTGCTCTGATGCACCTCTGTAGGTACGTTCATGTACTCGTGTCCTTAAACCCCTGCTAGAGGTGCACTACGACACGTCGAGAAGAAAGACTAGATACGTTTCACCTAGCACGAGACCTAAGACCTATAAGACATGAGATATCATATGTTCCATGTGTTGGTACGCACCATGTTTTGGTGGAGCATCGGGTGCACGCAGGACCTGAAGATGTCCCACCAGAGCTGCAGCGTGGGCTGCAGGTGGTCGCTGCAGTTCACCCTTCCCGTCTCCCAGTTGAAGGAGTGCAGCCAAGGCTTGCCCACGCCGATGTAGTGGATGATCTTTATGTCTTGGCCGTATCTGTTAACAATTACGGCATGATAGGAAATGAATTAGGAATCATAATTTAGCATAAATACTACTCTAGGTAAAAGGCTACAATAACGGGATGCAATGTCACTTAAGAACTGTGTAGTGAAAAATGGGTTAGATGTTTCCAAATATCTGGGAACAAAATATAAACTATTGACTGATCTTATCCAAACTGTTGAACTAGTGTCGTGGGCACGAGAGGATGGATAAATAATAAACAATCGTAGTGTTAAGGGAAGGCCTACGTGTCCAACGCTGGATTAAGGTAGATTGGTGTTGAGGAACTGTAAGATTCACTTACTGTTTGAGCGCCGGTAAATATGAGTAGAAGGCGGCCGAGGTGACGTTGTACAAGAAAGGCAGGCGCTTCTTGGAGTCCCCTTGAGCCCAACCGGAGAAGTATGTGTTCAATATACCTTGGTCTCCACCTGAAAATAGGACAAACGCAAGAAATATTACTTTTGATATTAATCTCTAGCCTCTGAAACTAAATTCGAGAAATTAGTGCTAATCACCGTCTGGTGACACTTATGTAAAGTAGTTTTATTCTCGTTGTTTTGTGTCAGCGTAGGAACAGGAAAAGTTTGTTACCAGTACTACAACCAAATGATGTTTTCCATGTTTAAATCCAAATTATTAAAACAAGAGAATCTCTTTCGTTTTTCCGATACAAACACAGACCTCTGGTCTGTGGATACAAACATGTTACAGCGGCTCCCGGGTTCACTCTACTGACTAATGGGTTTATATAGTACAGATAGTGATGGAAGAATGGTCTTCACATAAGGCTCAATGACTCCCTCTATTTCAACACCAACGTTAACTAGCATAGCTTTTAAAGCCAAGCGGTTGTGAGTAGTGGAAGTTCGCAGCTCGTTCGACCTTACCATCAAAGCTGCCGCGCTCCTCGGCCATCTTGATGATGCTGGCGAAGGTGTCCTTGGAGGGCGCGAACACGAACACTCCGGAGTTGAAGCAGTCAGGCCAGCCCACGTCGGGGGAGGCCGACAGCTCCTCCCTCTCGAACAGGTCATCACAGTTTTGTAATACCTTAACAGAGAAATGCACACTAAGT
The DNA here is from genome assembly GCA_030578115.1 of Leucoptera coffeella. NCBI lineage: Eukaryota > Metazoa > Arthropoda > Insecta > Lepidoptera > Lyonetiidae > Leucoptera > Leucoptera coffeella. Next base: position 66,399 of record JAMBLF010000869.1, on the reverse strand, counting down.
GTTTTCTTATAGTTTTAAGAGATTCGCTATTTATAACATCATTTTCATGACTAATAAAGAAAGAAAGAAAGAAACTAACTAACGCGACTTATCGCAAAAAATAATGATAAAAGTAATTTTATTACATAAAAAATTATGCGATAAGTCCCGTTAGTTATTAATCATAAGTGTTTTCTTTCTTTCAAAAACTCCTGTTTGGACAGGGGAACGAATGTTTTCTTTTTGAAGTTATTCTTTGCTTAACGTGTCGTGAGAGGAGGCTAATTCAAAGGATTTGGTATTTTAAAACCTGACATGTTAATAAAGAGAACGTATGAGAAGGTTAATTGGTGTAAGTGAAGGAGCAGATTTGTCAGGATCATTCCAGGTGGCGATCGATAGTCTCTGCCTATCCTGTATGGGACGTAGAGGCTTGAATATATGTATGTATGCGTTAAAAAATAATCTGTGCGTTCAATAAACTTCTGGTCTGTGAAAATTAAACTGATGTTTCGATTAATATTAGTTGGGCGGACCCAAATACTAAAACTATTTGTGTCTGATGAAAACGTAAACGTAAAGGAACAGCACAACATCGTACTTTAAAAGACTTGCAGTTCTCGTGTGCATGCGAAACTCAGTGCGCTATCACATTTTTATCTTGCTAAATGTTCTATTGTTCTTTATGAACCCTTATCACTTCACAATGGATTATTAAGAGTATATGGATTGGAATTTGTGTATGTTTGAAATATATCTTTCATTGCATATTTTATGTTTATTATATTGAATATATATTTGAAATGTTCTTATGTTACCGTATTAACTCGTTTAACATCAACGTTATCGCTTATGGAACACTGACAAGACACTCATCCATTCATTTCAAGCTTACCAACTTCACTCTTATTCATTTGACACTGAGGGCTGACTAACTAGTGCGAGATAAAAAGAATATAGATATATCCATAATGGCCCTATTGGCCAAAAAATCTTACGACTAGCCAGAACATATTTAAATTTCTCAATACTATCAAAATGAATGGCACAATTATATTGACTTCTTAACCTATTTATAGAGTCATTGAGAAATTATAAATGATAAATTCGTCTCTAGAGATGTGAAATGTGAAAGTAGGAAATAATAAAATGAATTTGCCTGTGAAAATTGAAGGAATAGTTCAAATAATAGCAAAATGCATCTTTGGTGCTAGTTTCAGTAGCTTACGTTGTCCGACACTAGAATATAATGTAAAAACTTTCCTCACTTTGCCATTCGGTACCCTATGTTGAATCCTCCCATTCGGAGACTAAGCGATACGATTCGAACAAAACGTATAAGTCTCAAATGGAAGTGTATTGAACATGTCATCTGTTAATTGTACTAAATTATCAAAAAGATATAGCTTATCAGCACATTCATAAATAGTCGAAGAATTCCCCTTCCCTACTCATCACTCGGCAGCTCAATGTTTTTGTAAATACAGATAATGTACACGCGTGATAGTACTGAATTAATGCTTTATGTACCTACATTCTGCTATTACATAATGTTAAGATAATACGGTCGTCAGATACAGAAAGTACTATTTATGTATTTGAATTAGATAATTATGTATTGTACAACGTTATCTGCGATGATCTTACATTTACTCTATTATTTATCTCGTTTCGAACTCGACGCATCTTTAACGTTGACAGGTGAACGAAAACTATGTAAATGTGATATAAATCCTAATAGTTCTAGTATACTAGTACATCGCAGAAAAGCAAAAAATTTAAGGATTTTTGAATTAAAAACAAAACCTAATTACAGGCCTAAGTGACTGCAAATTAACTTTGGACCATCCGCGTCTCATATTTATTCATAGACTGAGACATATTATGACACGTCCAGATAAAACAGGTTGTTTCAGCGGTGTTTCCCTCAAATGACAAAAGAAACAACATTGTCTTGATAACAATTTCCTGTGACTTCGTACTGACTGGCTGTCCATCACATTCTTTTGTATTAAAAGATTGCATTTCGCCGCGTCGTCATGCATTAAAAATGTTAGATGCCAGGAAACATGTGGGCTGTGTTTTTTGGAAAGGTTCCAATGACCACCCGATGTAAACAAGTAGGTATGTGGGCCACGGTTATGGATACACGGTCTTTTTCATATTTACTAGCAATTAGTAGACATCCTGCATAATGTAGCGTGTAGCCAAAGAAACTAGTTTGTACAAATGAGCTACAGTTTGTACATATTCTCGTTCATAGTAAGAATTTAGGTACTCAAATGAAAAATAAAGGCACAGGAAACCAGGGGCCTTTGTCCCCTAATAACTTTTGCAAAATAGCAGTTCAATATCAGATCAGTAATAATGTGAAGTTGGAAATTTGACGCTTTTGTCAATTTCCATTGTGTAATTTGACACTTCTGGTCATCCACTACTGCGTTTGAGCTAAAACGTATTAAGTAGACTTGGGCCCCTGATAAATGGTAACGTTTTACTCTCGTCCTAGCTCAATAAATTTTTAGGTAAATTCATATCCTAAGGTAAATATAAGGTAAATTCTTAGTAATTCAGACTTCGAAAGTAGTTGCCCACCCAACTGTCGTCGTTTTATATTTAATGATTATAAGAAAGGTATCTCGTTACATTTTATTAAAAACCTCAGACAGGATGAAATCAGATCAACCGATGAATAAAATGCCATTATGCTCAGTGGCGTATCACGAAAGAAGTTTTTACATAGTAATAAGTTCAAATGGTGGGTACAAAAAGCCTAAATAAATAGCCGAGTGTGTTTAAACAGTCGTCAAGCTGATGACACATTTGAATACATTGCAAGTTATTGAATTAGAAAATGTAGAATTTATGGTGCTGTATGTACGTTTTAGTTTTTCACGATTTAGTATATAATAACGGCCCCTTCTACTCGTAGAACATTACTCTGTTCCCTGGATAACACCTGAGACTCGTAAAATATGACGAACGTATTCTCTGTGATGTCTCAGTAGATTCAGATATCCTGCGCTTATTGGTATGACCTTGGAACTAGATTCGAAACAATGCTAATATCTAGGCATCGATAGATGAGGAATGTTACCTTAATTAATTTATTAGTTTATGGACAAAGTTAGGCACAGGTTTACGACCTTAACAATATGATACCAACAGAATTGTTACCTAATGAATCTAAAAGATATCTTAACTACCATATATTTTGAATTCATGATCAAACTATAAGCAATGAATTCTTAGTGCTATACTCGTATGTGTATGATGTGGTATAAGTATATATTCAATGCCATTGCAACTCTCACAGAAGACCGAAACATTCCTAAAGGACATCAGTATAGAAAAATACTCACCAGTGTGTCGGCATCGAGGAAGACGCACTTGTCGTACTGCGTGAGGTTCCAGCAGTGCAGCTTGGTGAAGGTGATGCCCAGCTCCGGCCGCTGCAGCAGCGCCAGGTGCGCCTCGTCCCCCGACGACAGCACGTCCACCAGCACCACCTCCGCGAACACCTGCTGCAGGCACTCCCTGCAACAACGGGGTCACCATGCACATATCTACATAGTCAATCGCGTCCCTTAACCCTTGCGAAGGTCACGTTTTAGCATTTGTCAATTGTAACAGGTTGGTAACCCATAGCCAAACAGATTCCATTTACACCTTGTCCTTTAGTCGCTACGACATGCCGGGAAGAACGACTGCTTTTACGTCCGTCAGTCAGCACGGGAAAAATTAATTTATTTTTTTAAATAGAATGATATGAATAATTCCAGGGAATAATACGTGACTTGTGTAAATATAATAAATATTAGAAATTAAAATAACGAAATGACTTTTATACTGGAGATATAGATATATGTAACTATATGTATTTGCAACTATTTGGTTGATACCTGAAAAAACGTGATCACCTCTGTACGTCATCCTATTTGTCCATAAAGTGATCACCTTTTTTATAAGTTCCAGATGTGATATTCCTACATAAATTCATGTTAGGGCTGAAGGCTCACCTCATGACGTCGGTGACGGCGGGGGTGACCATCACGACGGCGGGGTGCTGCGTGGCCACCCTCCGCAGCGAGTGCGCCACCACCAGCGCGCCCACCGCGTACGAGTCGTTCGTCGCCAGCGTCACCCATGCCGTATCTGCGCACGTCACATCACCCATTAATACCATAACACTAATAAATACTTGCATATACATTCACGTCCTTTAAGCCCTTTCGGACTAAACCTTGGAGAAAATAAACATCTTCTTGGTCATGCATATTGGGGTTGTTCTGTGGAATATTGGTGACAGGTTGCTCGCTTTTCACCCGATAGATTTTTACGTGGCTTGTCAGAGGTTCAAATGTGGCATTCTATGCCCACCTCAAACCCACCAGTTGACCAAACATTCCTATTTTTTTATTAGTAAGCCGTGTCGCCCACTTACAAGCACTAATTATCACCTTTTCGGGGCACTGATAAGTTGCTTAACAATGTTTTCCCTCACCGTATTAGAGTTTCGTCGTTCTTCCTGGCTTGTTCCCGCAATCTATCGAATTTTGGACTAGCTACCTCAGACTTTTATTCCATATGACATAACAGCCACAAAATTCATGCTCTAAAGTGATCTAAAAGATATTAAAATACGTCCAAAGTTCTGTCCACCCCGTAACGGATTGAGGGATGCGAATGTAAATATGTACTGTACTATATGTAGTAAGGCCATTGAATATGAATCTGGTATCATGTTCAGGTCAGTGTCAGATACTACAATGCTTGTAACTGACCTATCGTTAGCACTTCGCTAACCATAAATACATGTAGATGTAGCTTCGTAAATGAAATGAAATTATTTTATTCAACATAAGGACCGTAATAATCACTTAGTGAAAGTAAAAAAACTTTTTCTTATGAAAAAAATGCCATTAGGTAACATTGCAATTAAATATCTAAAATAATTAAAAATAAATTTAATTAAACTATTGGCATTTCGTAAAATAAATTTAATTAAAAATCTGCAGAGAAGAAATGCCATTGTATATCAATATTAAAATAAACAGTGAACGAATAAGCACACGTGAGTAAGATTTAATTCTTTTAAAAAGTAAATATACATCACATTGGTAATTTATTACATTCGCATTGAGATCTTGAAGCAGCTTTGAGCAGGAACTTGTTTAATATAGTTATCATTAATTTATTGGCGTGGCTCATTATATTGTCTCGTTAATTGAAATATGTGTGCCAAATACTGTATTAATCAAATCATCAAATGCTTTTATTACATAGTTGGGCAATGCAGATCAAGACTTGCCAAGAAGTTAGAGATGACTCATTAGTCTATTAGATGTTAAGAAACAACGAGAATATCATAAGCCCAAGCTGTTGTAAAATCATGATATATACAAACAATACTTCCATAAAAACAAAGATGTATTCTTTTGAGTAACAAGTAATAAAAACTATAATGCAGTGATTTATGTTTCACCGTATGTAGTTACATTTAAATAAATATTATTAATCATATACAAACATATTAATCATACTCAATACAACTCAATAAGGGGATGCGCATGTTGGCTGAATAATCAGTGCATCAATGCCATGGTATATGGCAATATGAGACTGACAACAAGTAACTAAGCAGGTATCGCTACTCTGCAAATCTGCAGGGGTGCGGTAGCCTCGATTGAAACATTACTTCAATATTAAAACATAAAAAATAATGATTTCGAGGCAACAGTTTTTCGTTAAATTATAAGGTTTACGGTTATTTTTAATTATTATAATGACCCTGTCTATGCCTGAGCCGGGATTTCATACTCGTGTCAATTTAATCTTTGCATAAGTACTGCGTAATTTTATGACTTTCTGTTCTTCTACGTTTCATAAATTACTAGATAAAAATAACCACACCCAACTTGCGACATATTTTGGAAGAGCACAATCTAATATTATCCTCGGAGTATTATCTCATCATTTTTTTAGTGTCATTATAATATATCGTGAGAAGAACAATGTTGTCACCGCTAGAATTTCATTCGTTCTCCTTCACAATATAATTTGTCTGCCAAAATATTGTTGTAATAATCTCCAGCGGATGGCGTAATGCTCCCGATCTGTGCGGAAGTGAGGCATTTGGAAAACAGCAACTACGCACTATGTAGCCCCAATGACGCCGAAGATACATGAGCAGCTTTTCCTCATGGCGTGGCGTGGACGTAGTATTTGTTGGCACGTGCAGCTTACTTGGCTGTCAATACGATTAGCGATTCACAATATATGGGCGTTCGTATACAACTAATTATGGATCCCGTTTCATATCACACGTGTCTCTTTGTTTATTGATTTTATATCACTTTGTTTTATCCACTTAATAAAGTAACGGTCGTTAAATTTGAATATGATATGAAACGGCAACTTTACGTAGTAAAGTACATCTGACGCATGCCTTCTTGTATACAGAGAAAGATTTTGCGTAGATGTAGCCAAAATTTCGTATGTTATAAACATCCAATGATTACTCAGTGCAACAGCACAGTTGCATCTTAGATAGATCGCATTGAGGGCTGCTCGCTATTTGTCTCAGCGAAATTATCTGTTTACCTGTTCCGCCTGAATAAGTCGTTTAGTATTATTTTAATCTCGGCCTTGAACTATTATTGGGCATTAGTGCGCTCTGCATTAGGTTTACGACGCATGAAGAGCTCGGCGCCATATTTCAAGATGACGTTGGCGTGGGCTACTCGGGATCCGTGAATGAATCAAGTGTCTGCATTAAAACCGAAATAGCCTAGGAACGTGGATAAACGTGAAAATAAAACTGCTCGGTAGCGTCAGATATTTGGCGAACCTCTAAACATATGGAATCTGCAATTAAACCGGCAATAAATCCAACTTAAATAAGCTTCTTAATCGATTCCTAGATTGCAACGTTCCTTGCCAAAACCTAAATGTATGCCGGAAATTCAACATTAATACATTTTAAAACTAATTAATCAGTCTTTTAATACGCAGATCATAAACATTATATCCTTCAATTTTGGCGTACCGATGGCCAAATGACGTCCTTAGCTAAATATTTCTGCCGTTCGAGTGACAAATAGGTGCACTATCTGCGGATGGCGCGGCATGGGCGGTGGATCCAGACACTCGTGTCACGCCTAGCTCGGGAGGCGTAGGCTCGCAGAGAGCAATGGCCCTGCGCTTTCTATTTAGGTGCGGCCGGTTCGCCCAGAGGGAACGACCACGCACTCGACCGCTAACTGAATAAAAGGTATGCAAGCGACACGCGCCGCTCAAATAACTGCCGCTCCTATTGATAAATACTAGACCATACAATGTACTGCGCAGATGAGACTAAGCAGAAAAATATATTAAGAAATGACAACTAACCAGTCAAAATTTCCCTATAATGCAAAAGTTCACAGGGCAAATTGTGTCCAAGGTCCCACTCAACTTCAAAAAGTCCAAGAATATCTAAACTTAGTTTCTCCAGTCCAATTATTTTGTACGATCGTTAGCAAAATGGGTTCAATATCTTGGAGTATTTTTAGCCTAACGGGAAAACAGGGTGTTACGAGATTTGCGCCTCTGTCTGAAAATCCGTCTAGCTACTAGACGAATATTCAAGCAACGCTCATAAAATATCAAAGTTTTGTGATCTATATGTCAGTTACAGAAATAGTATTTTGATACTGAACTATAACCTCAACATATTCATAAAATTTCTTGTCAATAAATAAATGCTTCAAAGGTCTGAAATTTATCATTTAAAATATCATAATGATGTAACTACTTTGAAGACCACATATAAGTAACTAACAACTATATTACTTTTGTAAAAGTAAAACATGTCTTTGTCACGTTGAGAGAATCCCGGTGCTCGTTTGAAGTTTTGTCTAGGACATATTAAAGGAACTAATTAACCAAGGACCTTCACGACCGATTAACCTATTTATACCCGAACCTTAACATGCTTTGATTGTTCAAAGGAGCATTTGAGTAATCGCCTTGAATAATCTTCCCCCTTTTAGATCTTAACACCTAAACCCAAAGAGCTTACATCGATATATACTATTATGGAAATTCTGGTTCAGTTCCCCTCAATAATTACGGACGCAATGTATTCATTCATAACTGTGGAAGATAATCTTCCAGGCGCCACTTCGTAGGTATTCTTAGCTGATAAATTACAATACTCGTCCGACAGTGCGTCGAGATGGCCAATATCAAACCGCAGAGGTCGGATAAACCTTTGCGGCTGTTATTGATATTGTAGCGACAGAATTTATTATCTGCTATGATGTAAAGCGTTATAAAATGATACATATGATCATTACTTATACAGCCAGGATAAATGCTGCGAAATTGTAGTAAAAGAAGCTAGATGTTGCTAGCTTCACCATTTCTTAGTACTAATTTCATTACATTAGCTACGTAATTAACTTTAGTGAATTTAACTTGCGGCTAGAGTCGGGGTCGGTAATGAAAACATCGCCTTTCAATAAACAGGACTGTCTTTTCTCCAGAACTATTAACACTACATTCATTTCTATATGTATTTCTGCATTGTAGTTAAAATACACATAAAACATACTTTAATAATGCTTGTTTACATTATTTGTGATTGAATAAAGGTGTATATACACAACAACAACCAGCAATGAATGAATGACCTCTACAGCACAACAGAGGTCAGTGGCCGCCATAGATAAGACCCGCTAAGAAAACATTCAAATAATGAACTTTCTGGTGCAAACTTATATTTTACACATTATTTGGGTTCGAGGTAACCATAGCATTACCACCTCCGCAATTGCGGAGATGGACACACGAACCTCTGTTGCGCGAGGGTTAATGTTTGTAAAAGTATGTCTATTATTTCATTCTGCTGATAGTCTTGTTCGGATTATATCCTAAAAGTTACTTTCTTTGGGCCATACACTGTTTCGGACTTAAATACTTCGCGATTGATTGAGAGACCTGCAAAACAACCGAACATTGACTACTACTCTAAATTAATAAAGACTTGTTGAAGATTTAATCACAAACAATATAGAAATAATATCTCCCCGTCTATAATACCAAAAAAGGTGAACATATCGTTTGCTGATTCTTTAATTAATTAGTAGGCCTAATATAGGCATTTAACTAAGTTTAGGCTTCTGAATAACACTAAGTAGCAGGCGTCCTAAGAATCAAGGACATCCAGTTGACGCTGTCAATGAACTTAATTTTTACGCTTTACTGAACCATTTAACTTAATTTTAAAATTTTGTCTGTTAATATTAAAAATAAAGAGAATATTTTACTTATACTGTTTTAGTAATAGAAGAATTGCCATCGTTATCGACTCAATCGATTCTCGAAAAAAGTACAGCAATTTTTTTTTTGTTTTCAGATTTGTGGGATATAATGTCTGAGATACACATCATTTTCCGATATTACTTAGGTGGAAAATATATATTGAACTTTTACTATTACTTCTTTTACTGTTTATAATTAAGAGTCAGGGAATTTTTGGACAATAAGAACATACAATATGGGCTTATTATATATAATTCTCATAATATGAGATTATATTATATCCGAATAGTAATACATAGTAAATATTCGCAATAAAACTCCCTCAAAACTACCCACTGCTTACAAATCTCTTAGTCATAGTCGTAATAGAATATCGTTATAGAAAGACTGCGTATAGAAAGGCATTTAGTTTCATCTTATTCAAGATGCACATTATATCGCTACAATCTTGAAGGACATTGTTCAGTATAAGTCATAAATACGATTTCTTCGAACACAATACTCTGTTTATCGATAAGCAGATATTAATGTCGGAATCATCACCTTGTTGCCTGTATGTAATTGCAAATATCGATACACGCCAAGCCAGTGGCAATTGGATGTAATGTAAGTTATAAAGTGATATCGTTTGTTAGACGAAAATAAAGTCAAGGTCATGAGAGATACATGTATTTTCAAATCGATACGGGAGATCATTTCACCACTTTTATAATCGCATTTATTATTTTTTAATGAGCTGTTTATCAGAGCCGCTATTCCATTGATTAATAAATATTCTTAATAGTTATATCGTATTTAAAAAGTTAATAACAACATATTTTGTAATTAATAATTCAAAGTTGACGGTAGTAAATAAAAATAAAATATTGTTCTAGTATCAAAGAAACCGTTTTATTTTGCCCTTATATTTTCTACGATCCAAATCCAAATTTAGAAAAATGTATCTTAAGTTAAATTAGTTTTAATCAAGCAATCGACTCGTACATTTACCAAACTTTTAAAAGGTGTAGCTTAAGTTTTGAATTTTATGCTAAAGTTAGGAGTACTCACTCGTCATTGCTAAAGCCGGTATTTTGTCGTGTATAAGTTCAAAGCCACCTTCACCGAACTAGTTGAGCTGTCGACACGTTTTCCGCCGCACTGTGGCCGACCGACACTAACTATAAACTAACCAACTCGCTTGCACTGTCTCAATGCGAATGTACGTAAGCGACTGACACATTCAAATGTCAGGCTATACGTCAACGTCAATTAAAATTTATTGTAATAAAAACGTAAAATTGATATTTAATATACGTTAAAATAACTACAAGATGCTTAGTTTATCAAATAATCAGTAGGTTAAGGGAAATGCGTTGGTTTTTGTGATGTGGAAACTCGGTTTTTCCGATGGCAACCCCGCGCAACAGCTGTTCGGCGCGATCGATAGATGTCGGTGCGTGCAGCTTTATTTTGGCTCGTCGCTCGCTAACGGTATCCGTAGTAAGCCCTCATTGCGCTACATCTCGTGTCAGTCGGCGGACACTTTCGTGCTTTGTGCGTAAAGCTCGGGTCGATGAACGATTTTTGTCCACAATGCTGCTTTATTATTTTATCGCGCTGCACACTATATTGTGGTTATAATGTAACTGATTCGCGTTGATGAGTTAAATGGACGAGTGCGTGTTATGATGTTGGAATATTTTGGTGTTTTCACGTAAACGATGGCCAATTCACCGACGAATATTGAAACGCAAATAGATAGCTTTCTGGAGCAGTTCAAGCGGAGTGCTTCGAAGGCCATGGAGGAGCGGATGGACTGGTGCGAGGCGCCTCCCTCGGCCCCTGCCGCCGTCGTCAAGTCCAGGAGCAGCTGCTTCGCCCTCGACTTGGCCACTGGTGAGTTATATTATTGACACTTTAATGCGCGATTATCTTTATAATTACTGTAACATTTAAAACTTTACTAAACAATACATAATAATGGTAATGTGACTACGAGAATATCTCTGTGATCATTTTACTAAAACGTTATTGCGATAGAATTTGCTCGTAATGAAATTGCACGGGAAGAGGTTATATTTAACTTCAATCGCGAAAGGGTGTAACATGACATCGGAACAACGTGAAACTTATTTATTTATTGTTTAGGCATATATTTTTAGGTTCACATAGATTTTCGTCCTTTTTTAAATTACGCTTCTGTAGTTAACGAAACAAACACAATCAAAATTAAAATCAAAATATACCCTCTCAATCTTTTAATTAAGTACGTAAAACTTCGCGACGGTTATGACATTAGGTATAACAATTAGTTTCAAGAATATTACGTACTTATATAGTTTTTAGTCATAAATTATTCATCAAAGAAGACAAAGGTAAAAGAAAATACCTTCAATGCCAATGACCCTGCGTTAAGGAAGTTATAAACTTGGGACAATTTGGGAAATGGTTTTTCAAGAAACTGTTTTATTTTCATTGGAAGAATTTAAACCGCTTCCTTATCAACATTGTTATCAGTTTCTGCGTTGCAAATTGGTCGAATCCTTAGTAAGGACTGAATTTACTTTCGAGCGTTTGTATTAACTACTAAAACTTTGTTATTGAACGGACTGTTATAAGATACTGACGCACTCGTGTGATCGTAACAAATCTCTATAAATTTGTTCATTTTCATCCCCCTACGTACCTACTAAAGAAACAATTCAGATCTTACGATGCAATGTGGGAAAATACAATAACAAAACTGCATATTCCTTGAGCAATAATAATTGCCTCACCACATGTCTCTGGTAAAAATATATTTATCACTGTCTACAAAATTAAAAAGATCCATACACCTTTCTACCCTGCTACGGATAATAATAGAAAGTGTTGGATATTACACAAATAATTAATATAATGTATCCGCAACGAGAAAATTGGTCAGCCTTTAATTCAAGGATGGCGTTTGTTCACACATGTCCTTGAATTTACGAAGGTCAAGTTCCTTGCCACCTTCGTTAGAAATCGATACGTGGTATACGAAAATAGAAATTCAGTGCCAAGGAACAAAGCATAATTTAATTCGTAACTGTAACCAAAAACAATTGCTAAAGAAAGTTGTATTTTGACCGAATTACAATGTATTAGGATGTAAATCGTATGCAAGGACTGTGTAAAAAGGTTTAACTCGATGTACCTTTTTGAAAATGGCCATGAGACATACAAGCATACACTCACGTCCTTAATTATGTATGAATGGAACGACATCCTTCTGTCGTGGCCTATTTGTACGCAAAACAGTAATATTGTAAGCTTATTCCGCTCCAGAATGGATTAGGATCGTAAATTGTATTGAATCGTAACGAAACCGCATAACCCATGCTAAACTAAGATTGCATGAAATAGGGTCAGCTGTTAGTCCTAGTTTCGTGATAGGCGACTAGGCTTTGTGGGTTTATCTCAGTTCAATATTTCGCTAAAAAAACCATCCTTATTTATCCCTTCTGTAATTTAAACTTTTATATTTTTCACTAACCACTGCTCTATAAAATTATTACCATATAGTTAGTTTAGCAAAGATAGTTATTATGATACATGATATTGAACCAAGGGTTGTTTTGTGTACATCCATTATTATTTATAGCATAAGCACAGATAATATAATACTATACAGCATAAGTATGTACGTTTCATAATCAACATTCATCAGCCTTAAGTTATCTTTTTCATCTATCATCTGGTTCTGAAACCCAAATTTTTCATCACCCTACGGGAATTCTGCCAGTAAGATTTGTGTTTAATCATCTGTTAAGGAATCAAGGTTTATGATCACCATTAGTATGGCGAACTGAAGTGGAACGGTATTACTTTATTAGCATGATGGCTCAATATCACAGATAAACATTACCTACTGTTTTAACTTTATGTCACCATACATAAATGTCTTTTAAGGCAAGTAGCTGAATAGCAAGAATAAAAAATAGTAATCTAACTAACTACAGAAGTTCTTTAGAGAACTTACCGCGCCTAAATTAGTTCTGTATTGTCCCCGATGCCGCCATTGAGATTAGGTTTTTATTATCTTAGGTTTTATGCACGCTTTCACCTCAAATATTCCCAAAATTTGTTGGAATCGTTGAAGTATCAAGCGATTGAATGAACTTCTTAGAACAGTTGCGATAGGCGGTTGGTACACCGTAATGAGAAGCATTATTGTCGGACAAAGATACTTTTTGTAATGCCGGAAGAAACGGTATTTCTGCTTTATCTCAGAAAAGAGGCAAGTGCTTGAGATCACAATAATCATTAGCACTACCATAAATCTTTGTGCGTAGTAAACTATCTATTACCACGACCGCTGTTCAGTTAAAGAACATTGCGTTTAAATCGTTTGAACTCCCCGTGGAAGTCAATCAATTTAAATGGCCGCGTCTATGGCTTGTGGTCGATTATGTAATAAAGTTGATTTGATCGCGAAGCTTTTACAAGGCAAGGCTTACCGTTCCGAGAAATGTGACGAGGCTTCCCAGATATGGCTTCACCCTTCGGCAATGGCGTGCCTTTGGGGAACTGAAAACGAAATCGATCATAATTGTAGACACCGCTTCGCTTGACTTTCTATGGATGAAATACTTCGCTAATGATATATTTTTGCATTGATAATCCACCTCCGATGGTTTTACTTGTACACTTTTCCAAGATCACAAATGTTTACTAAGTAACTTATATTTTACTTAAGTGATAAATGAACTAAATATTATTATTTTTAAAGAGCGACTATATGATATCTGATTATACATTGCAATGAGTAGGGTAGACGGGAAGGAAAAGGAAAGCCTTGACGTAAAGAGAGCAATTTTATTGATAGTCTCTATGAATGCCCTTTATTTGGATTCCTTCCTAGGGACTTTAAACACATCACATAGTTACATAGACAAGTGTGATAAGAACATTGCTTTCTGGTCAAAACCATTGTAACTATGTCAAATTCTCATGAACCTTCGAGATGAGTCCAAAATAATGGAGAGACTTGCTAAAGCTAGATTTCGACCAACCGAGCAATCTAGAATTTGTGCTAGTATTTTCTAGTTGTTTGCTGATATTGTATCCCGGTTGAGTGAGACTAATCTATTTCCTGTATAGTACAATAACCTTATCAACAGCAAAAATTAATACCGCTTAAAACCGATTTATTTTTTAAGCACTCTTGAATTTCTGTACGCAAGTTACAGTATAACCAAAAAGAACTAGCTAGTCATATAATTATTTACAAAGATTTCGAAGACAGCGATTCGTCAAATGTTATGACCACAGTCCCGAAGTATACACACAACTTATTCATACTTACAACAAAACCATTATACCTTGTGGGGTAGTCAGTGGCTCGCGTCTCCATATCGCAATAGCGGACTAAATTAATATAGAGTAACAATCCATCTTTTTATAAGGTAACGTAACAGATGGTGATCCATGTTACAGTATAAATGTAAATAGTGAGAACGCATAAAACCCCTGCGTCACAAAAGCAGTTTGGTGAAGGGTCGCCAATCGCTCAATAACTAGCAATACCGTCCCACGCCTCTCAGTAGCCTCTTACGAAATGCCAACCGCTAATTGCATTCTATTCAAGACCTAGATTACTATTAACAAGATTACTATTTTGTTCAGCAGTCTTATTTGGGATTTAAAGCTGCTACTCTAAGGGATGAAGGAATCATGTGCTAATAACTAATGGGTAGTAGTATTAGAACGGACATCGTATCAATATGTACACCAAAATAATACAGTTCCAAGCCAAATCACACCTTTGTAATACGTTAAGCTATATTTTAATCTGCATTACAGTATTTTTGATGTGCATTTAATTATTTTCGTACGTCTCTTACGAGATAGTCAGAAACTATTGATCGCCGCCTGGGACAATCCTGACAAATCAATGCTTCACTCACACCCATTAAACTTCTCGCTCTTCTGTTCTTCACACTGTAACCCTTTTTTCATCCTTCCGCCCCACGTGTCCAAACCACCTTAACCTACCTTTCATGCCACAACGCCCACGAATCACAAAATAAATATAGTAATAATGAGTTTTTTTTTATAATAATTATTTTTTATTATTTTCGAATTTTGCTTGCGATCAAGTATTAAACAATGAATCAAACTCTGCTACTGACCATACCTAATATCAAATTTCACTCTCTCGTACTAATACGAAAAGCATTTCATTATAACCATCTCGCAACCACCCTGAAAGAAGTGTCAGAATAGGGAAGCTTGCCAATCAATAATATTGATTTCCATTTTATTTAATTTCCGCCTTCTTTTGTGGGGCGTGGATATGCCCGTATACTGCTGCCTTTACAAGTATTAGGAATTAATGTGAATAGCTTGTGGATGTGTTTGAATGATAGATTTTGACAGATCGAAATGCATTGGCGTTGGAATTGAATCCTTTTAATGAAACTGATGTATAACTTTCAATAAGAAAGTTTGGTTGTAATAATTCTTACCATTGACATTGTTGCTCATGAAAAGTTTATTTAATTTGTGAATAATGTCAGATTGTAAAATATTTACCTTTTATTTATTTAAAATTTTATTTCATGTTTACACACATATTTTGTTAGTAGCACTTATACTATATTAGTAAGCTAACCTCTATAATAAAGTTATATACAAATCAAGTTAAGTTATGTTAATAATATTAACAATTAACTGAGGGTACATGCAGGTGTACCTTTTTCAACTTATTTCTTTTTGCTATTACTTAAAAAGGGTCTGGAGAGAAAATATTAACTAAACAATAATCACATCCAAGGGTAAATATTATGTCTAATCGTCTTCTAGAAAAATAAAACTCTCATCTATCAATATCACGGCTACTCAAAACCATAAGCCATAACTCTAGTAAGTTTAATCGTAATGCGTTTGTATGAACAAAACCCGTAGTTGTACACTCATAGGTATGTGTTCGTAGATAACAGAGTGCACCAAGGGTCTACGGAGTAATTGGGTTAGTTCCCCTCTCCGATACATATCCGCCAATACTTCCTACAATACGTTCACGTACTTAGCTACCGTGACGAATCCTGTTTTTTGGTGTACAGGCCATGTTGTTATGGTAGGGAGGGCTCTGTTAGAAATATCAACGATAGTACTTCTGTATATCTTGGTCTGTAATATCATCGTATTTTCCCTTTGTCTGTCTAGATAGGAAACTCTAAAGAAAGTATAGTGCTAATTAAGTTAGAGGATTGTGGTTGGCAAGTTGAGACAAAGAATCCTTGTAAGTTCTTGATAGTTATGGTTTGTTACGCAATCGCATTTACATAATGCAATCACGGAATTATTAGGTCACTGATCTGATACTAATGAACTTAGATACAATGAATCACAATTTATAAATTAAGTTAGGTTTGATTTTTTAACACTTTAATTATTTTTATAGTCTTAAAAAAATACTTTTAAAATATTGCTGCTTTCATTATGAATCATTGTGAAATAATAAAAATTGGTATTGCGCTGAACGCGATAGAATCTCTGCGTTCAAATTGCGCGCCATTCAATGGCGTGGTGTCGAGGCGGATGTGCGGCTGCAGCGCCTCCCGTGGCCGCGCACTGTACTATTCGCGTGTTCTTCGGCGTCCTCCGCGCTATTCACGGAAAGTGTTCGCCATATTTGCTTCCGTGAAACGAGTTGAATATTTGTATATTTCTCTTCAATTATGACTGTAATACGAAAATGGAGTGTGTAATTTTGAAATATCAAAGTGCTGTGATGATTTGAACATAAATTTGAGTGCGGTCAACCTGGATTTAGTGTAAAAACGGTAAGTTTAATTCTTGTAATTCTCATGACTATATGGCCCAATATTCCACGGGAGTTCAATACGCTGTGCGATAATGAAACTTAAAAAACGCGATTAAGGTTAATAATTGCGTGATTTTTGTTATGTTTATTTACAAGATTTTGAAAAGTTGTCGCGGTTTTCTTGAGATTTAGCTCTTATTCCTGAAAAACAGAGACTTGAAATGGGAAATTCGATTGCTAAACGGTACAGCCAGGCTTGAGGGTCATTGTACATTCGATATATACATCTACCTACAAGCATGTATGTTATAGGCTAGTTGCACGCTTTTGAAGTAGTGGATTGTTGTTTTCCAGCACGAACTCAGAATGTCTTATGAAAAGATGGAGGTGGTTAATCCCGCCGAGAAGGAAGCGAGCGAAGTGCTGCACTCTTTGTTATCAGTTGAGCGGCGCAGTGTGGACAGTAAGGAGGCCATAATCGTCTCCATCCCTGCTGACCAGAACGGGGGAGAGTATGGCGAAGGCGCGCAGTGGCACACGCCCGTCATGGGCCAACATTCTGTGTTCGAGATGACCAGCCAAGGCAGTCTGCAGCACAACTACAATGGTCATCAAGAGCAGGTACTTATTTTTCATTGTGAACGGCTTTATTGGAACTCACAATCTGTATGAGTAGTTTCAAAATAATATATGCACAGTTAATACCTATCTATTTACCATATTGATAGATTTTTCAAAGCGCAAACAGTATGTAGCCATTATTTACTTATGACTTGAAGTACAGATTATTCTTGTAACATAATTTTCAATATTTTTAATTAAGTTCTCTTGGTTTCTGATTAATTTTATGAGATATCAATAAGTATTGGATCTTAATTGCAGGTTCTGTGGCAAGGTCATGCTATACAAGTTGAAAACGGAGACGCTAGTATTCAAAACATCTCAGGAAACTACAGCATAACATTTGATGGTAACCCTGAAGTTGACCCAGAACATGGCGAGATGGAAATTACCGAAATTAAACCCAAACTGGAAAAGAAGATTAAAAAGAAGAAAAAGGGATCAGATTCTGATAGCGATGATGAGGTTTGGGACAACAAACTGGAGGATGATCCTTCACAGGTAAATAGTTATTTATTTTTACAAATGTCTTAGATTCCACATTTCATTATAATTGCAATCATTTTGAAAGTTAATTAAGTTATAAGATACAATTTAATCTCAATAATGTTTGTGTATTCATCATTATCATTCACCATAAAGGTATATTCTAATTGGAGAAGTACATAGTAATAAATAGGAAATATTTTTGTTATTGTGATGTACATCCTTATTATGTACCAGAAATTTCTGCACAAGCTAAGCTATGAAATTAATAATTTCAGGTAAAGGACAGGCTGAACAGAGGGTGCGACTGCAAAGACAACTGCTACAGAGGGCTCAGCCCTGAGGCAGTCTTCAGGCATCGCTTGAATATTGCAGAGCTGACCAAGAGCGAACATGACATGTATCTCATGGGCATCACAATGGCTAGCTTAGCCAACCCAACGGAAACCTCCAGACACAAAGTGAGAAGGAGGCTGCGAGCATGCTATGTCTATCAAGGCAGGAAGATCTGCTTAGAGGCATTTTTATATTTGGAAAACGTTACTCACTATCAACTCAAGAGGATAAGACAACACGTGATGACTCACGGAGTGACGCCCCGGATACATGGCAACGTGGGAAAGAAACCTTACAACACATTCACTCTGGACATCTACAAACATGCCACGAACTTCCTCAAGGAGTACTTGAAGCAGCATGCCAGTTCGCCCAAGGACGTGCAGCCGCAAGGAGAGAGCGGCAAGAAGAACAGCAAGGCCATCATGATCACTGGCGACTCCAGAAAGCACTTGTTCGAAGCGTACAAGGAATACGGAGAGATATTGGAGCCAGGCGTCAAGCTAATGGGCTACTCCACCTTCAGGCAGTTCATGAAGGACCAGTTCCCCCATGTCAAGTTCTGCAGCAAAAAGATGGAGCCACCGAAAGAAATGGTGCCATTCAGGAGCGGCAAGTGCATGTCGTACGACAAGAACAAGGACCCCGTGAGGCTGCAGCAGGAGAAGGAGAAGAACGAGGCGAAGAAGGCCGCCATGGAGGCCAAGAAGAAGCAGGAGGAGGAGCAGCAGGCGCACCAGCAGCAGCAGCAGCAGGTGCAAGTGCAGGTGCAGCAGCACCAGGCCATGAGCGCGCCGCAGCACGTGGTGATCCACCAGCAGCAGCAGCAGCAGTCGCAGATGCAGCAGCAGATGCTGGTGCCGCAGGTGTCGCAGCACCAGCAGGTGCTCAACCCGCAGGTGGGCGGCGTGCAGCAGCAGCACCTGCAGCCGCTGGGCGTGGCCGAGGAGCAGAGCGGCCAGCAGGTGGAGATGGCGCAGCAGGTCATCCCGCTGGCGGTGGTGCAGCAGCCGCAGCAGGCGTACCTCGTGACGCCCGTGTCGCACTTCCAGACGCGCGTGCAGGGCACCTGGTACCGCCATTGACAGGAGCGCAGCGACGAGCCCCCGCACGACGCGCTCGTCTTCAACATCAACTGAGCATCACAAGCGACCGCCACCCGCGCCACCCGCCAACGCGGAGGCCACCTTTCATAGTTCTTGTGGACAATCATTGTGTAGATTGATAATGCAATACTCCTATTTATTTTTGTCCATTCTAATAGTTGATTTTACAAATTCGGAGGTAGCAGGATTTTTTTATTGTAACTGTATTTATTTGAATTAAATTAACATTATACTACTAAGAAAAAATTGCTTAAATATATGATGTCATGATTGAGTATTTGCATTATCAAATCTTCACACGGTTAAAAGACAATAATTGTGATATACGGATGCCTGGACACAAGTTGGTCACAAACCATGTTTTGTGGCTTTCGGCAATAATATTTCTAAAGGTAATGTTGCATTTGAGCGCGTAAGCTCAACACCCAAGTCAGTATTGATCGTAATCATGTCTCTATTAAGATTTATATTTAGTGACACTAGCAATGTACGAGTAGTTCCTTCGCTTCAAGTATCACATATCGCCATGTAAGGCATAGTACACTGAGGCTGTGGCCTGTGCTCAAATGTAATGACAAGGCGCACTCCGTACCTTGTAACGTAGTCTTTGGGCTCTTTTGCAGGGTGTATACTTGTTTGCAAACTGAAATACTACGTGGGTTTTATGTAAATGTCGCCATCCCCGTAGACATGGATGTGTAATACTTCAAGCCGGTGTTTTGTATGTGTGTTTGAGTACGTGTGTTTGTATACATAAATTATTTATGTGCGTGAGCCGCTAGAGGCCTGAACTGAATTCGATGGATATGTCTAATGTAGCCTTAGCTATAGTTGCTTCAATACCACAAGTAAATTGTAAAAGTAATGATAGTGCCTTTCGAGTCGAATGTGTAGGTAAAGTACATGTACTTGTAGCGTTAATTATGCTAGCGTACAGACCCAACATTTCTAGAATGTTTTGGAAATAATAAAACAATGATAGTCATAGCATTTTCAACTCAATAGTGCATATTATTTAAGGATTTGCGTACTGTCGTACGTTGTAGTTACTTTTAATATGGTTTGATTATTCCAAATACATAGAATAAACTAGTATTCTCAATGATTTGTTCGGTTTGAATGGTAGTTCCATAAGCCAGTTGATCTTCTTTGAACTCGCACTTATGACATATCAGACATCTTTTACTCTCATTTGAAAATTGGCTTAGTAATAAGAGCATTCTTTAATAATATAATAATTTGAATTATTGGTATGTGTATATATTGGGTTAGGAGAAGCGTTGATAAAGCTATTTATTTTATTACGTTTTATCACTATTCTCGGGTACTATCTAGTATATTTTAGCTAAAATAAACTTCAACCCATTTCACAATATTGTTACTAAAACATAAGTTCAGGAAAAGTGTAGCGAAGTAAATTGTAATATATTTATGCTAATTGGGATACATTTTATAATTCAGGGTAAAAATTATAGTTCTTTTTTGTAAATTTGTGAATCCTGTAATTAGCACAATTATGAACGTATACTATGAATTTTATTTATTAACCTTATTTATGTAACAGTTATAATTTTATTATAATCCGGCTAGTGCATTTTTGTTCTGTACTTGAAGTGCTTACTGATAAGTACTGGAATGAGTTGAAAATCAGGAGGTATTTACTTAGTGTGCATTGTGGTCAAAGCCTTAAAGTGACAAATGTGTTCTCGGGAGCGTTGGAGGTGGATTCTGTAATCTCATAGCTAAGTCGCTTAATGATATTGTAATTGTAATATTTGATTGAGTGGTTAGAGGTGTTAAGGTCGTTATGTGCCTAGATTATGCTTAACTCATATTTGTACGTATATTTTTATATATTATCGCTTAGTTCAGAAACTAAGCTTTTGACATCCTTTTTCTTCAGATGTATGTAGAGAAAACATTTAACATTAGGTTTTATTCGTATAAATTATTCTAGCAGCCGACATAATAGGAATTATGGGGGTTTTTCTGCTGAAACACCTACAGCTAGTTCTGGACGTACAGACTGTGACGTGTCATCCTGACCCTAAAGGTTGGTAGATTAGGCGGCGGGACCAGTACATCACAAATGCATAGTCATCAAATCTGTAGTATTAGAGAATGTTAATAGTCATTTACTAAATCATGATAGCGTACATTTAAATTTATAAATAACCACATGTTACAGTCTGTATATAAAGAGATTGAGTTGTAGTAACCATCAATGCAATAGTACATAATTTGTGTAAGAGAAAATGCTTTTGATTATCAGTACAGTTGCTTTGGCCAATAATTAATCATACAACTGTGTTGTTAGTTTAATCTTGTATAGCGATACCATTACCCTTTTATCTTAGAGTGAACATGTGATAGAAATTAAAGTTTTATACAATACGCAAAAAGCTCCGTTTACTTTATTTCGCCTCGTGAAAGTGTTTAATAGTACAGTATACATATCGACTCCCACTACTATTCCTAGTACTAAAATTTACCAATCATGACTCTTAAATACCTACATTTATTTCACGTTAATATCAATTGAAAAGCACACATACAACTTAAGCACGCATCAAGTGACTGTGTAACGGCGGGCTCCAGTGCGTTGTCCCATCGCCAATTTAATAATTCAGTTCCCGTGCGTTTTGAAACAAAAGTCATTGTTTAGGCCTCATACGGACAGTTGGACGCGTGCCCCTGCGCCTCGACAGCCATGCGGCTCTGGCGATGCTTCACCAAAACCCAGAGACTACAAATCGCCCAGGAGTGTAGTGGTATGTAACCAAACTCACCATACCATATAATACATATTATAGTAAAATAATTAGCAAACAGGGGTGGACGAAATACGCAAATAAAGATAGGTTTTGCAACGTTAAGTAAACTGTTAGGTTATAATTCATTTAAAGCAGTTTCAATATGCTTGTTCTTTACTGCTGCTTGTGTTTGCTTCCCATTCGATATTAAACTAAGTCGAATATAAAAATTTAATAATGTCCATACGTCCTTTTACTCATCTATATTGGGCAGGATCCCGGAGACTTGACATCTTTTGTCACTTTAGCATAAACAAGGGGTTGTGGATGGCAATGAAATTTGGGTGCCAGGTTGTTAGTCAATAGCGAAATATTATTCAATAATTATCCTTATGTTTACATTTATTTACTATGCAGGGAATTCTAAAAACGTATCGGCTTGCAGTAATGTCAACGATCTTAACATTGTTACGAATAATGACATCAACCCATTTACATGTTATTATGATTAATAAATGAAACATTGACTATATATAGGAAGTAAAATATATGCCTAGAGGTATTGGCGACATTGTGACTGATATATTTCATTCATTTTTATTGAATAATACAATTAGCTCTATTTAAATATTCCTCAAAACGATTAAAACGAATAAATGTTATTACTAAATCAAATTAAAAAAGTTTCCTTTGACAAAAAGATACTATTTCTTTCACTAAAATATATGCGTATGATATTGAAGCAATTTCCAGTGATCCAGGGGCTGCGGTCATCGCCAATAATAGCTGCATTTGGGAACCAAACCAATGTACTACCTAAATTAGTCAATTCCGCGACTCAATTGCTTACCAGACTCGCAGGAATACAAAAATCGTGTATAGCATACAAAATTGATTGATTAATAGCCCGGCATTAATTGTTATTGAAATAATTGATGTTTAAAATAATTTAATTCTTTTACCTATAATTTTCTTAAATATAGTAATTCCTAATGGAACTATGAAAAACATGTCTTTTTATTCATTAACGAATGAAATTTATGCCTATTTAAAAGATAGATTTCCAACCTTCAGATTACCTTAAATATGTGTTTGAGAATGGTATATAAACTCTTAAAAGCTCAAAAATCTTCCCGAATCTCAGTAAGAAGTACAAACATTACAAAGCATTTTTACCTTCTCAAACCAATTTATTTGATTCCCTAATGTTATTAGAGAACTCGCGACCCCACGGGCGTGAGTCAGCCTCTAAACGAATGTGCATTGACTGCCCACTTCCTATATTCATAACATTTATTTATGACTATGATCTTGAACAAGTGGCTAACTACTGACTATTTCAAACACTGAAAAATCTTAAGGAATTTCGCAGTTGAAGACAAACGTATTGCAAACGATAGCATATCAAAGACTGCTAATCTCACGCATTAACATCCCTTAAATTATTCTTTTTTTACCCTGTGTATTAACAAATGTACATTGCTTCTGACGGAGACCTCCGTATGTATACAGACTGAACAGTTCTGGTAATCTTATAACCGTTCGTCCTGTTAATACCTTTTGTGTGCTCGTAAAGTGCAGCTGCGTCGGTCGTTCACGCATTTGATTTAGTTGGGCATCGCGTTGGCGCTGTGACATTAAACTAATTCTGAGCCCCGCGAGACGTGGCTTATATTTAGTCGAGTTCCGCAATTCACTAACTGTCATATATTTATAACAGGTTCAGACATTTGCTTTGACTGCGATATTATGATATAGGTGCTCTCTAGTTCTAGATTCTGAGGGTCTGGCCACTCTTTAACAAATGAAAGGGGTTGACTTACGAATACACATGTACGTATCAATTCATTGGCAACCTTAGTTTCGTCGTTGAAACTCTTTTTCTTAATAATTATTTAATATTGAATTAAATTTACACGAGTATATTCATTATAAACGTAAAAATAATAGAACCAGGTAAATCAGAACGCTATTACCGCTTCGCATGACCGGCAAAACAATTTGGAGAAGGCTTTGCTTTATCTCCCGCTGTTCCATCACAGTGGCGGCGACTGAAAGATACCCCGCATTGCTTTCGTCACATGTTACATAACTCGGTCCACAAACAAACGCGCTACCTTCCTCTGTTCTGTTTCAGCATACACTTTTCCCTGAACTAGGGCTTCGAGCCGTTGTCTTACGGGCTAAATATCTTGCGGTTACTGTGAAAAACTATATATTTCGATTAAAAAATGTGTAAAACTATAATAGGCTGTGTAACATTGCAGTATACTAATTATCTTTGTATTACGCCGGTTAAAATAATATACGATATGTTTTATGTACGTATAACTACTTAATATGTCCTTCAAGTAAAGTTAAGTTGCCCCAATTGAAACAAAAAATTAGTATTTTTTAATAGTAATAATATTTGAATAATCATGAATATAATGTAACTATAATGAAACCTCTTACGCTGCATAACTAACACTGGATTACTTAAACGGTACTAATTCAATGAACCTGAAATGAATAATATCATCCATTGTTTTGTTTCCGAGAGTACCCATGTGCGACCGCCCTAATTCCTTAGCGGGAGAGCATGCCATCCGACTCAGTTAATCGGTGTTCGCGATGGTGATAATACGGGTTCCTCCGCGCGACATTTCTACCTTCATTCTCATACTAAACTATTACCATATTGAGAAAGAAAATCTAAACCGTTAAATCCATTAATAATGTGCAAGGTACATTAAAACGAATCCTGTATCATTAATTTTCTTTTACCTGTGTGTGTGAGTGAAAAAGGCTATTTTCAATATGATACTGAAAAGGATCGATTAGATAATGACAAATAAATTAATTCCTTTTTTCTGTATGTAAACAACTCTTTGTTTTTTTTTATTTAAAGCCTTATAAGTGAAAGTTTTCTCTTAACAGAAATAAGTTTTAAGTGTTGTTCAGGTGCAATATGATAGCTATTTTATGAAATTAGTAGTACTATAGAGTTATAATTCGTGATATGATGTTATTTTTTATCTGAACTGTATAAAATGTCAGTGATTATAATACCAGGAAATTTAGTACAAATGTTTTGATATCCTAGGAATGTATTGTGAAAATTAATAGTTCAAAATGAAGATACGATTTGAAGTGCCAAACACTTTGGAAATAACTTTCAAAAATGCAGGTACGTATTTTAACTCTATCGAATTAAAAATAGAAAAGAAATTGCCAATTAATTGAGCAAAACGATATAACTATGTAAATTACATCATTCAATCATAATGTCAACGTATTAACTTACATATTGAGCCTCCTATGACATGCAGGAAAAAGGATGAAAGAAAAAATGTAAGATTATTTCGGTATATTGTCCTTATGGTGTCATGCACACGATCCCCTGCATTGATTGATGCCAGCTGCAATACTCTATTATGTCACTTCGTTTATTCAGGGATATTGAATGTCAGCACCTGTCCATAATAAAATATTTATTATTCAGACGACCTCTACGGATATGAGTTTCTAGCGAATTAATATTATACTTATATGGCAGTTTTCCTATAAATAGAAATGCACAATGGTCCTAAAGTAGGGTAAAGTTTTGTGTGTTCAAAACCAATATAGAACACAACAATGTAATATTTCCGAGAGAACTATTACTAGTTCTACTGTTACTATGCGCCTATTATTACTTATGTCAATCTTGGTTTAACCGTGATATCAAAATTATTGAATACAATTTAAAACTGGGCTAATAGTTATCATCATTAATGAGATTTAATGTTTCAAAACTGTTACGATTATTGTGCAAGATATTTATTAAAAACAAACATAAATTCTGTTATAATCTTAATATATGACACGATTTTGTATATTTATAAAAGAGTATTTATTAAGAACAAAATGCGGTACAACGTATTACCTGTAACATTACAGGATTTAAAGTATTTAGTTTCTTAGCCATTCTTTGACGTTAATAACCCCTTTGTTATCCATTATTATTTAACTATTAAACACCTGTACAAAGATATTATGATAACTATCGTTGAAAAATGCAGTGTTATGTTAAGTGCAGCCAATGTGTTATTACAACATCATCCGTAGTTTGAAATTCTTCTTAATGCAAACATGTGCATGTTCCCAGCGACGTATGCTGTACATACCTGTACGTAGCGACGTTATCATTGAAGGTTAATTGAACAATGCACACAAAAGTGACATCGTCATACTCCGCTACCTCGCCTGATATAACAGCACACTATTTACATATAAAGATAGCTCACGCAGGAGGCATTTATTTGTTAGACTTTTCTATTGTACTCCTGACGGAAGCCATTGATTAAACAATAAGCGATAAAAACTGGTTAAGGCTTTGCTATCAACAGTCAATCAATCACACACTCCCACAAGTTGATGACCCATCTCGTTTCCGAAACCTTGAAACTTAATATGCTGTGTATTGTCGATTTTTTCTATTTCCCATACATTTCAAGGCCTGTTTCCTTCAAAACATATTTTGGTACGAATTTGCAACTTGTGAGTTTTACTGAACAAAATACTAAATATAGGTACGGACATTACACACCAGTAACATACATAATAATATGAATACAATCATTTATTTTAACGAGAAAAAACGACACTATACAAAAAAGGTTGTAACATGCAAATTCAAAATACTACATAGACGTCATGAAGAATTTACCATTAATGTCATGAACAAACAAAAGGAGCAAAGTACTGGCTATTCATAACCAGTTTGTTATCACTGAAAAAAATCATGAGCCACATCTCATCTCATCAATTGTATTCTGTTTTATCAAGAGATAAGACTCGTCTATCTTTTGTTTTAGCAGTGTACTATTTTGCTTACTAAGTCGAAGACGACCCAGTGACTTTGAAATAGGTTTAAACTTTTGTGGTTGATCTTATTTGTGAGTGAAAGTGAATGTAGATATTCGTGGGAACTAGTGTGATTCAATGCCAGAAAATTATGATGAATTTTTCATACAAATTTTAATACGAGTAATGAAAAGTGTGTATTGCTTTTTATGATGTGTCATAAAATGCTTCCATATTAGTTTTGAACATTAAACTATATACGTAGCTAACCAACGATTTGTTAGACTTAAATAGATTCTAGACAGGAACTGAAATCTCCTGTCGCAGTTTTATTGACAAATGGGATTCAGTAACCTTCACAGCTTGTGCGGAGTCCATAATGGCTGTGTTACATAAAGTTAATCTAGATTTAAGTACAGGTTAAGCCGATTAATTGTGGCAAGTGTAGTTAGGGTTTTCGCCACGGTTGACGTGCAAAGGTCAGCCAAACAATGTCGGAGCAGGATAGTAGCGTCGTGGCGGCTGAGCGCGCGTGTTGTCGCTGCCGCGTGCGCAAGATGCAGTGCTTCGGAAGTCGCGGTTAGTCTCACATACCCTTTATTCTACTTCCGGAAAAACATAGATTTGACTACACATGTAATTTGAAGCCGCTATTAGAAGAAAGTGAACGTTGTGGATATAAGTTCTCTGTTATGTCATTTTATTAAGTTGGGATATATTAAACTTATAGTATAGTCACGTATAGTTATATATATAGTATAGTAAGTTATAAGAAGAAAATAGTCTATGTTTTTCAGCTTCGTATATGAATATGTGCATTAGGGAATGTTATAAGCAATTATGGTACCATAATCGTGCACTGTTTTTAAACCTCTGAAACTTCCCGAATGTACCAATTGGAAAAGCTAATTCTTAAAAATATGATGTCTATTTATCATGTTTAGCTTTGCTACGAAAATCCCAATTATCGGTAACAATCCAATGTTAATAGCAAAACTACTGCTGGGCGAGTACTTACCTATGTGCGTGTTTGTAGAAAAATGTATGACACAAAACAATAATAATTTTATTACCTAGCAATTGCGTGGTAATAATACTTTAAACAATTTTCTAGCAACATTCTATAAATCCTACGTTTGTTTTCTTTCCTTCATTATCTACGAAGTACTCGCAGCAGTGAGATAATATTAATTTGCTTATAAGTTTATTGTTAAAAGACTTTGATATTTAATAAATTCAAGTATTTAGTTATATAGGTCACCTCTGGAACAGCTTTGAACTCTATTTACTTTATCTTAAACGTTTCTGTATTTTCCAGTGTTCTTCATTTTTAAAATAAGCATGTACAATTCTCTTTGAATATTGAAACAATGTGTCTGTAATTTCTAAATAAGGTTCTATGCCAATCCTTAGTATTCAATATTTGCCTCTGTGTACAATACTTCGTTAGGAGGACGATCGTAGACTATATGAATATCTGATAAAGTTCTCTCTATAAGTTTTTTCTCTTAGTCACTTACCTGCCAAGTGAATTATATCAATGGTAATTACATTTTAGCAAATTAGTATATACATACGTATAGGGCCTATTAAGGTTACATTTGACTTTTAAGTAGCTATAATAATAAACTAAATAGAGAGATGATGTCTTGAAGTTGCCGCATTTTTATCTGCGATGTCAAAGATATAACGACAACAAAAGAAGTGAAGCGTCATTCACTCTTTGGCGGATCTAATCTAGTGGCAGATAAGTGAGTGGTTTTTGCTGCCAGCTATTTTAATCCCTCGTACTGCTACTTTAATTGAAAAGCAAAATTTAGACTTGCTGTATTTTTCATTGCAGGATTGTCAAAATCGTATGTTTAGAAAATATTTAATAAATAATATATTTTTATTCACATTCTAACTGATCTACTTGCTAGTCCTTAATCTCTAGCCTTCGGTCAATTACGTTTTTATACCTCATAAACTAATGCTATACCCATATTAATGGAAGAGCATAGTCCAGCATTGCCTGAGGAGTCACGATTTTCAGTAATGAGGGATTGACTGGAGAGAGAGATACATATATAAAAAAAAAATCTAAAAAGAAAGACAATTTGGAATCCTTCCAAGCGTCACTATTTATCCAACCTTTTTAAGTAAAGCTTCTATTGAATAATGTTTCAGAAATCAGTGTTTTGTGATGTGATGAAAAACTGGAGTGAATGTAGATTTTCATTACACTACCCATCCATACATAACTTATTTCCTTGAACATTTATAACGACGTCTGTTTAGTATTATATTATCTGTGACGACGTTACAATCAGAACCAATGGTGCACAATCTGTATACATACCCACTTTACTTATTCTAATAAATTCCACTTTTCTAACGATATTGCATCGATTATTTCAATTCGTCTTAGTCCACTGAGTTCTTTTAGTGAATCTGCACGCATTTTATTCATTTTTATTTTACGTAATCTTTGCATTGATGGATTGCTATTAAAATTTTATTTATTGCCTTCCATCAATGTTATAGTTTTCTAATAGTGAAGTGTAAAAGAGCGGGAAGTCGTAATTTTTATTTTTCTCGGGCTGGGGAGTGATTGCTTTATGCCACTCACGAATGGTGCTCCACTAAAACATGTTTTACATGTTATTCTCCTTCAAGAATCCCAAAATAGGCAAGTGTTTATGGTGTTTCTTGTGCAACATAGCCATGGAATGTGGAATATTATGTTTACACAAGCTGGATGTTTGTATTTTATTATATTGTTTAGTTTCTTGTAAGGAAATGAATTTAATGTAAGTAATTCACATCTAATTAGCTATTCTACATATTCTCACGTCCTATAATGTCTTTTTCGGTCTTTAATAAAAATAAAAATAAACGTCGAATCGTCCAATCGATTCCTTTTAGCTCTAGTGCCTTATTTGCCTATTATAACTCGCAGGGAATATTCAGTTATTAATTACGCAATTAATAACTGAATATTCCCTGCGAGTACTATTGTATTGTTAAATAAATTATGAGACTTATTTCTATGTTTAGTAAATTTATGTAAAACAAGATACTAGAACAATATAGATATGCTGAAAATAATAGCGAAACATAATAAACATTTTTCTTTCTATTAACAATTCATCATTGTTATTTGCTACAAACACTGGAAGAATAGGATATGTAATATTATTTATTTATACTTTCTTTACGCACTCTAGTGACGTCAAAACAGTATGGTAATTAATTGATTTAAATATATTCAGTTAATAAGGTTTTAAGCATCTAAACGATAATTGAATACAATTCTATATAACAGCCTTTTCTCTCGGCATGTAGATGGACGTGAGTTCATTCATGTATTACGTGACTTGCAAATATAAATAGCAGAAGAGGAGTAATAGTTTACCATCTTAGTACGTGCATTTTCCAAAATGTTATGCACTATATTTTGTTAAGCATAGCGAATAATATTATTGAGGATATTACTATAGTCTGTTTTTTTATAATATGAGGAATATAAATTCATTTGTTAATGTTTACGGTTTAACATGTTACACATTAGGATTATCTAATTAACGCGTTGGGTTCTAGGTGTCAATAGAATCAATTATTCCGCAATTGCGGAAAGAGACGCGAACCTCCGACTACCCAGGAAGTTGTAGTCTGAGTCGACCCAGTAATAGTTCTGCAGTGTTATGTTTATTTTCCTCTCTGTATACACAGATGTCACACCTGTTTCTCTCTAGAACAGAGATAAGGGACTTTGATTGTTCGCTATTCCGACGTTACCTTTCATTTGACTGACATGTGACTTTCCGAGGTTCCTACACCTCTGAATATTCGGATGTTATAAGTAGGTAGCTCTTTGTTTATTTCCTTATCTGAATTTCTGTGTCAATGTCTTACTACGCGTTGAAGGATGCATATGTTTGTATATATGTCTTTCACAAGATACTCTCTGTAGTTACAACTCTCTTGTTTTAAAGACTCGTCGTCTGCTTATATACATTAACATAAAACTCACATTTCATAGAATGTCATGAGAGTAGATTAAAATTTTTAAAAATGAACTAGACGGGAAAACTTTGTTGTAACCATCTTTAATGAGATATAAATGCAGTTTATTTATTGCATCTGGAAATACGCTAAAAGTATACGTTGTACGCTATAACTACGTCAGTCGCCCTCATGTGGAACAAATGAACGAACAATATGTTACTGATACTCTACAGTACATACCTGATACTTAACCTAGATTGATTGCATCTGTGACATGGATATTCATTATTATCTGCTAAAATTCAAAATATGCATGAAGTATGAATCAAGGCCTACTAAGATAAAATGTTAGGAAAAATTGCTTCTTCAGAAATCACTAAATCACAGAAAATAATTGTACAATATATATTTATTTATCACTGAAGGGCTTATCTTTCAGTTCAGAGTCTTAAATTTCAAAACAGCGAAAGATATATAATAACACACAATAATACTGACTTTTGTCTATCTCTTACAAAGCACCAAGCAGAATGTGACCTCGATCATATTGACTCATTTGGGATTTCTTTACGGCTAATATTATATTATTATTGAGTACCAATATACCATAGTCCTATAGGTTATCTAATAACCTCTCTTTCCTATTGCAGAAGCGGAGTGCGAGTCGTGCAGCGAGCAGGATGAGGGCAGGTGCGTGGCGGAGCTGCTGCTGCCGCAGTACGCGCTGGCCACGGGCGGCCTGGCCAAGGACCACCGGCCGCTCATCACCTTCCCCGACAACAACAACTTCCACAACCTCACGCCGCCCGAGTACCGGAGGCTGCTGCTCTACCTCACCTCTGTGCCTTCGTAAGTGCTCTTAAATACCACTTAATTATAGTCATTAGGGCTGATAAAACCGGGATTGCCAGTGTGGTAGAGCTATTTCGGATGGCCGGAGACAAGAAAAGTTTCAGCAGGCTGACGGCAGACCTCCAGTAATGGAGTGCCACTAGAAGAAGAAGAAGAATTATAACTATAGTCAATCTGCACTTATAAATCCTTGTTCATAATCAACCCATGTCTTACACGACCCTTTAACAAACATATGTCATAAATCGATGTCACCATTCACCGAAGTAAAGGCTCTACTGCCATTCCATAGCACTGACCTTCGTAAGTGCTCTTAGATATTTCTAGATGGATAGGGCATGGTATAATTTGGGAAGAGCGTAAGAAAAATGTTTTATATAACTTAGGGATTAACTGAATAGTCCCGTTCCGGGATGTTAGTTCAAAGTCAAAGGGATATGGGAGATGGAATTAGTACGGTTTGTAGTACATTTGTTGACTTTTTCTTGGAGTATAAAAGTAACGTACAACGTTTTCAATTCCTTTTTAGAATATTTTAACAACAGTTTTGTAACAAAAGTCATGTTTAATTTTTTCAAGTAAAGTGAAAAGAAGCACGACTACCTTTTCACTCTTAGGCGTAATTTTAACTGCTCAAAATAAGCCTTCGATTAGTTAAAACCGCAAAACTCATTACTGGTAAACAATGCCCACATTAAACAGATGAAGTACTGAGAATAAATCACAATGATTTGCAAACGGTGGGTGGGAAAACAAATCGATCTCACTTTCCCCGATTCGCTTTCTCAGAGAAAAACAGCGATCGAGTCAATTGACCTCCGTCGCGTGCTCAGATGTCGGATTTGATGTGATCGACTGCTTCTTATTATTCAGTTACAAAAGTCCTGTTGATCTCAGAATTTTGATAAATAAATGTAACGAGATGTATTTATTCTTCGTGTGCAGTATTAGCAATAGTAACTATAATCAACATCCCTTTTACTTTTGTCTATTTTTTATTACTAAAAATAAGTGCAGTTGAAATTTGACCATGATATTTTGTTTTATTCACAGGCTCCTAGAAGCAGACATGGGCTTCCACATAATCATAGATCGAAGGAAGGACAGGTGGAATTCAGTCAAGACGGTGTTGGTCAGGCTATCTGTAAGTGTCAACAACAATCATGTCAAGATAGCATGCTAACTAGCTCCCGTTCTTCTTGGCATGTCGTATGTAGACTAAGGGGCTAGGTGTCAATGTAATTAATACGTTTGCAACTTGCACCAACATTCCATAATATTATACATACAATTACGGTCCGTTGACTTACGTTAAAACTGATTAAGGACATTTATGTCGTCAAGTTTCCGACCACAAAAACATAAAAGACAAACGCGTTCACGACCATGAACCCTTGCGGGGTAGTCAGAAGTTCAGCTATCGCGTAGGTAGTAATTCTGTAGCTACCTCGAACTTAACTGTTGACCAGATATTTAGCACCCAATGTGACAGGTGGCAAGCCATGTTGCCATTTATAAGCACTAACTATTACTTGTTCGGGGAACAGGTAGGTTTCCTCACGATGTTGACGTGTTAACCAGATACGATAGTTGATAGTTTCCGACCACCTCGAAAGGAATTAATTAAATTGAACAAAGGTAATAGTTAGTGCTTGTAAATGGCGACATGGCTGACCTGTCACATTGAGTACTGACTATTTGGACAACACGTGGTTTTGAGGTATCCATAGAACTACTACCTTCGCAATTGCGGAGATGCACACCTGAACCTCTGACTAGCCCGCAAGGGTTAATGGTCGTGAATGCGTTTGTTTTGAACAAAGCATCAAATGGGTCCGTTGCAGGAGTTCTTCCCGGGCACGATCCACGCGGTGTACGTGCTGCGGCCGGCCTCGTTCCTGCAGAAGGCCCTCTCGGAGGTGAGCAGCAAGCTGTTCCGCGAGGAGTGCCGCTTCCGCGTGCAGGTGTGCGCCGCCGTGGAGGAGCTGCAGGAGGCCTTCGACGCCTCGCAGCTGACTCCCGACCTCGGCGGACACATGCTCTACTCGCACGCCGAGTGGATCCAGCAGAGGATCGTGAGTTTCATACGATTATTGGTGTCTAATGATAGAACTACTGAAAGCAAAGTGAACTATATTGACAATAAAATAAAGAGACTTACATCGTGATAGCTTCTTTGTTGAGTTAGGTACTTACACACTATGGGTGTGTATGGGTGACACTAAATTATTAGTTTTAAGCACGCGATGTTATATGGGAATGACCGAAAATACTGCTGTAATATATAACCGAAAATACTGCTTTAATATGTAAAATATAACTGTAATTCGTATTATAGCTTTATGAAACAACGAGTAATATTCCATATCAAATCAATACCATAAAGTACAATTAGAAAAATATAGAAACAGCCTTCTTTACCTTTTATTCATACTTTCTCTTGCATGCATGCAGGCGCTGGAGAAGTTCTCCAACCTGATGAAGGAGATGTCGGGCAAGCTGGACAACTTCATGCACGAGATCGTGGACTGTGATATGGGCAACGACCCCACCCAAACCAAAGATTTACTAGATTCACAAAAACATAGGTATGTAAGTTTAACGCATATTACTTGAAACAGTGTCGGGGTTCAAATGGCATTGCACTAATGACTGACCATTTTTAATTGTTCCTGTGCTACAAGACCAAATATTTAATTTGTCATAGCTGGATTAATTAACCGTTAATCACCTATGTTGTGTAGTGGCTGTCTGTCTTAGATTCTAAATAGAGGATTTTTAGAAAATACAATGCAAGTTATAAGATTCATAATTATGATTTCATAATTTTCTGTTTCCAGATATAAGGAGTTAAAGAGTGAGCTGAGAGCAGCTTCGGCCCAAGGCGAGGAGCTGCTGACCCAAATGAGGAAGCCAAATCTAACCTATAATATTATAAGCCACGTCGCAGCTGTTGAAAGGTGCGTAGAGCCCCATATTCCGTATGTGTCTGTTACCGATAATTTATGCAAGGAAAGCAATTGATCCGTATTAAATAATCCGTCTCAAGGTTAACTGTGCAATTGTGCATATTTACTCTTGTTTCACGCTGATAAGGAAATAAATTTATTGTATTATACACTAAAATATCAATTTTAATCATAATATTTAAAAGTGGATCTATTTATTGTATTTACATGCAAGAATATAAAAATCTCTATTTTAACCGAGTTTTATATATTTATTTCCGAACACATTTCGAACTTATTATTTAACTAGTGACCCGCTCCGGCTTCGCACGGGTGTAAAATATATAGCCTACTCCACTATTTAATGAATGTTATTATACATATAAACATTCCTCTTGAATCACTCTATCTATTAAAAAATACCGCATCAAAATCCGTTGCGTAGTTTCAAAGATTTAAGCATGCAAATGGACATAGGGACAGAGAAAGCGACTTTGTTTTATACTAACTAACCATACGTCTTTTCATTGATGTTCCAGGTTACTAGTCCAATTAGAAGAGACCGAAAAACAGTTCGACAACTTCTGGGATAAGCATTCTACTAAACTAAACCACTGGCTCCGATTCAGAACATTTTTATTGAACTTCAAACAAATGCAGGTGCTTACTAACTAAATTATTATTTCTCAATACCACTCAAACTTATTTACAACTAACGTAACTTAATGTTTCATGAATTTTATTGGTTTACTTATGGTTATTATTTCTGTTGAAATTACTTACAACCTATAAAAACATTTTTCCGTAACATTTTCATTTTACACTTTGAAGAAAAACACGCATATGACACGATAATATGATATCGATCACATTTATTAAATTATAATCACAATCTCGAATACTTTGAATTTACTTAAAATACATCTTAAGACGACAAAGGTCTGAACTCAAAACGTGGATGCTCATTCGTTTTTCGTTTGCGAAAATCAAACATGGGCGTTTTTGGAGAGCAAATAGAGAGATTGGTTCTGTTTTCGTGGCTTTCTTTGGCCGGACGGAATACAAAAGCGTCAGAGGCGGCCCTTTTGCCAACTAAATCCGATATTCCAGCGCATTCTTCTTGATTACTCTTCGTGCTTTCAAAAGCCTCTGGCATGTGTAAGCCCTTCCTTTTTTGTGCTTCCAGCTGAAAAGTTAGCTTCTGAATTCTCCTGGTTTTTTCTTCCAGCTGAGCTGCAAGTTCATCAGTTTGCTTACGTTTCTTATTGAACTCTGTTTGTATTGATACAATCTTGCGTTTACACGTTTCAAGTTCTGCCTTTAGTTTCTGGACGTTGAGGTTATGTATCTCCTCCAAACATTGCAACTTCTCTCTATGATGCTTTGCTAAGTTTTCCTGGTACATCGTTTCTTGTTCGATTTGATAGGACCAAAATGACATTGCTCTCATCGCGATATCCATGATCATGTCTGGCTTCATTCCGGCCAACACTATTGATTTAAACGTCTCACTAGGATTCAAATCAGCTTGGATGACGTCGAATTTATCCCGCAATTCACTACCACATGCAGGGCAGTTGAGAGAATTGTCGGAATTTCTTTTGAATTCTCTTTTCCCGTGTTCTGTACAAAATGCGTGGGAGCATGTTGTTACCCAAGCTTGGTTGGATAAAGATCGTCTACATTTACGAAAATTACATACCATATCTTGCGTCATATTCAATCCATTTAATTATATCTTATATAGCATTAAAAATATCGTGCAAATGTTTACATGATACTAACATAACCTATAACTCTGGCCATAGCTATTAATTTTTTTTCTCTAATTACGAGACCATGATACCGCTGAATTTTCAGCCAATATGTAACGTGTAACTCTTGAGACTAGGATAATCACTAGAGTGGACGGTCCACTCCATTCAATACAAATAAATTAAATATTGTTCTATTTTATAAAATCTTTAATATATTATACAACTTTGCTTTTGTGTACTGATTTTCATCTCCAATTTAACCTTTTTCGTGTTCTACCTACGAGGGGAGGTCAAAAAGTTCGCGGAATGGAGGGGTTGTAGGGGGTTGGTATACTCGTCCAGGTAGTAACTATTTCAGCACCTCATTAAAAATATATATACCAAGTTTGAACCAAATCGGGTCATTAACTTTTTAGTTGTCTAACTGCAAACAAGTGAATCGGGAAGAAGTCAGCGAGTATGGAGAAAATTGAACACCGCGCCGTTATTAAGTTCCTCACCAAGCAAGGAAAATCCGCTCACACGATTTTCCAAGAGCTGTTAGCAGTTTACGCGGACTCTGCCCCTGGTAAAACCATGGTTTACAAGTGGCATAGACTTTTCAAACAAGGAAGAGAGTCCATTAAAGATGACCCCCGCTCCGGACGGTCAATTGAGGCCACCACATCGGAAATCATCACAAAAGTCGAAAAACTTATATTGGAAGATGCCTGGTAAGGAAGAAGCACCTTGCAGGAATGGTTGGAGTATCCGAAACAAGTATTTTAAATATCCTACATCATCAACTTGGGATGACTAAGGTCAGTGCAAGATGGGTTCCAAGAATTCTCACGCCACTTCAAAAAAGCGAGCGTGTCGAGTGTTCTCGCCAGTTTTTGGAGCTCCGTGGTGAGAATAAGAACGAAATTATGGACCGGATTGTTACTGGTGATGAAACCTGGGTTCACCACTATGAACCTGAGTCGAAGCAAGAATCTATGCAGTGGCATAAAAGAGGCACACCTCCTCCAAAGAAGTTTAGAGTGTCACAATCGGCTGGAAAGATCATGGCGACTGTCTTTTGGGATACAGAAGGTATTTTGTTGATCGATTATGAAGATCATGGTGTGACTATAACGGGACAGTACTACGCTTCTTTATTAGATAGATTGAAACAAGCTATCAAGGAAAAAAGAAGAGGAAAGCTGTCAAAAGGTGTGCTCCTTTTGCACGACAACGCACCCGTCCACACGTGCCCTGGTGCAACGGCTGCCATTCACCGATGCGGATTCCAACAATTAAACCACCCACCCTACAGTCCAGACTTAACCCCCAGCGACTATTATTTGTTTCCAAAAATAAAAAAGAGCTGCGTGGAAAAAAATTTGGCGACGATGAAGAAGTCAAGTCCGCAATTTCGGCCTATTTTGACAGGCAAGACAAATCATTTTTTTTCGATGGTATTTATAAATTATTTGAGAGATCGGAAAAATGTATTAAGGTTTAGGGAGAATATATTGAAAAGGAAAAATAGTTTCATGTATAATTTCAACCCCCTTCCCGCTCATTCCGCGAACTTATTGACCTCCCCTCGTACCTTTCCAATCTACGCTTGTAATTTACATAATATTTTAATCATTTATT
This sequence comes from Leucoptera coffeella, assembly GCA_030578115.1. NCBI lineage: Eukaryota > Metazoa > Arthropoda > Insecta > Lepidoptera > Lyonetiidae > Leucoptera > Leucoptera coffeella. Next base: position 28,041 of record JAMBLF010000869.1, on the reverse strand, counting down.
TCTATTCCAGGCAACGTTAGACAGCCACCTAGCCAAAGCCTGTGACATGACCGAAGTGGGAGAGACCGTTAACAGGGTGGAAAGCTTGATCAAGGAAGCGAATGACTTCGAGCAGCTGTGCAACTGCGACATAAACACTGCCAACAGCGTCATTGAAGATGGTAAGTTGTAAAACGAAAACCCTCATCAGTGGTTCGTCAGAATCAAACACATTATGGATCAGTGATCTCTGCTTACCCTCTGTAAGGCAAAACAAATTATGTATACGTATGTATGTCACAATTAACCGCATAATATGTCATGCTATCAACAAGTTTTTATACAACAGAGTTTTTATAAAGCTAGTTAGGATTTAAAGAAAATTGAATCTTTCTAATGTGTCGTAGGAAGCGACTAGAAACTACGATAAATTCCACCAGTATTCCTTATTATGGACTCCGCAAGGGTTAATTCGATTCGATCACATAATTTGACGACCTCCGGGGCGCGATCGGTTAGCCACCGGAATGCTAATCGGGAGGCAGAGTTAAGAACTACGCTTTTCTACTGCTTTCCAGACTGGTCGTTGATTATATATGCTATATATGTATTTATCTAAGTATAATAAGTATATATATCTTAAATATACGTTGACTAGTAAGTACCCTTAACACAAGTCTTAAATGTACTTACCAAGGGGCTAGTTCAATTGGTGTAATAATGTCCAAATTTTTTTTTTTTAAATATTATACTTTACGATATTGTTAATTCCAGGTGAGAAGCTGATGGAGGACCCGCTGAGCTCCGTGGACCACATCGAGTCCAAGTGCGAGGAGCTGCGCCGCAGCAGCGCCCTGCTCCTGGAGAAGATCGCCAAGAGGGGGCTGCTGCTGGCCAAGGCACGGGACCTCATGGACAGGATCGAGCGGGTAATCATCTATTATTACACACATACATAAGTATAATGCCAAATGCAACATACCCAGCTGAGTTGGAACCTTTTGCTGCGACAATAACATGCACAAACTACAGTTTTTTTTACTTCCTAGTTTGTAAGTTTCCGGGATCCGTGATTTCTGCCTACTCCTCTACAGGGAATCAGGCGTGATGTGTATGTATGTACTTTTTGTATTGTGTATGTTTTCGTGGCTGTATATAAATGCTTTATTATTATAAGACTCTAAATAAAAAACGTACGTGTGCAACACGTAATATGAAATAATGTGAATTGACGCATGGCAAAATGTCCTATGTCTGGGACGTAAACAGAATACTAACTATCTGCCGTTCTTCACATGTCGTAGAAAGTGTATATGGGTCTACGGTTTTATGGAATCTATTAGGCGAGGGGCATGAAACCACTTACCATTGTTCCAAGTTGAACTGCTTAAAGATGAAGGATATACAACCGTGTCTCCGTATTTATGTCCACTCTGAAAGGGACGTGAATGTATATGTTTAATACGTACATAGGTATAATGAGATTCACAATTAAAAATGTATGATATAAGTTACCACTGAATACAGAATATGCATTACGACTTAAAAAAGTGTAATATGTATCATCAGTGGATTTTTTATTACTTTCCCTTTAGAAGGATAGGCTATTATATATTTGTCTATCATAAGATATCTGATAAGGAGGTTAATTAAGCGAAAGTGGTTTGGCAGGATCTGGAAATATGAGGATCCGTGACCTCTGCCTAATTTTACTTTGGAATGTGACTGAGCCACCTCCTTTTATTTTTTAGATTTACCTTGTGAAATGTTTCGTGACCACAAGTTCTATTGTTACAAAATAGAGCATTTAAGAAACCTCATACACACTCGGTGGTTACTGGTACTTTGAACATAATAATAATGGAAAATATTTAAATGCACACCAAAAATATCGCTAGACGAACAGCAAAGGTTAGGTTTGGGCTGAGACTGTATTATTTTGGCGCACAATTCAGTATATTTGATGTTCGTTTACATACCAGCCGATAATATTTTTTCTAGTGCTAGTCTGGGACGTAACAAGAATGCTTACTAGCTGCCGTTCATCCTGGCATGTCATAGGAGGCGACTAAGTGACTAGGGGTATATGGAATCTATTAGATGATGGACTAGCAACCTGTCATCAAAAACCTAATATACATGCTACTAAGTGACCAAGATTTTTTCATGTCTCCAAGGTTCTGTCCATGTTATTAAAAGACATAAATGAATATGTATATATAATATTTTCCTAGGCAAACGAGTGGTGTGCAACAGGCGTGGAGCTGTTAGCAGGCGAAGGCGGTCTCCTGGCGGTGGACAAGCTGCTGGAAGACGCCGCCAGCTTCGGCCTCTCGGGGCCCGACGAGTTCAAGGAGATGCTGCTGCAGACGGCTACGCAGGAGACCAGAGCGCTTGTGGCGCAGGTAAGGACGAGATTAATATTATAGGCTATTCGCGTTAAGTAAATAGTGACGTCATGATAATCAGAGGTTAAACTGGCCAATGAGACGTGAGTTAATGAGAAAACAAGTCACATTGACTAATCGCAGACATTCGTTGTCACGTCTCATTGGTCAAATCGTTTGGGCAATGATGACGTCACTATTTTCTTAACGCGAATACACTATAGAAACTAATTATTTAGATATTTAATAAGACTTCATTTAGGATGGATGGAATGGAGACTTGACGTAATAGCAAAAAGTGCTCCATTGTTGTGTTGTCTATTCTAATATTTTTGAAAGCACGAAGATGGTCAGATATTTTGATCATATCAACTTACTGGCCGTATAACACTTAAAATAAATTACTCGTATATGTATTCAGATTTATTAAATCCAACTGCATAATTGGTTGTTTTTCATTGTGATCATTTTACAGTTATTACAATGTTTCTTTCATGACTCATGATTTCTCATAGATTTCTTTATGTATCTACATACATACATACATACGCTTCAGGACTTGTGTATACACACTCCCTTTTTTATTATGGCGGGGTAGTCAGCGGCTTGAGTGCCCATCTCCGAAATTTCTAAGGCATGTTAGGATCTTATTATCTTTATGTATCTTTCAATATTAATATCTATATCCTTGTACTTAGGTCTCCCAGCGAGTGGAGGACGTGTGGCTGATGGTGACGGTGAAGAGGGCCTCCCTGCAGAAGGCGGCTGCGAAGCCCGCGCGCCCCGTGCAGAGCGTGCCCCCGCAGAGCGCCACGGCTCTGGCTGCTCCTGCTGCCAACGAAAACGTGAGTTTAGATATTTAGTACTAAAGAAATCCACGACTATGGCGGTAGTTATTTAGTACGAAAACACGATGACGAATTAGTTGAGGTTGTATCCGAAAGATGGCGTTAGTTATAGATATTTGCACATTTACTATTACGGGTAATTTATCAGGTTTACGTGACAGTATGTGAGGTATTATACCGTTATTAGAAATAATATATATTATTTGTTAGATTTAAGTCCGTTTTTAGAAAGACTGTAATAGTAGTGTGTATATTTATATAGAAAGAGGTTGGAATGGTAATGGTTCTTGAGGAATCATGACTTGTGTCTGTCGTTATGTGTTGTCTCTGTGTCGACTTGTTTTCCTCAGGCTTTAAGATGAGAAATAGCTTTCTACATATCAAATGACGTATAAGTACAATATGAGGCTATCAAATCATAATTATTACCAAAATGCTTCAATCAAAAGATAAGTTAATAGTATTTGAATTTCATTTTGACAGTTTTTTGACCTCTTGAATCCCCGTCTACTCATATCAAAATAAGCGATGTTTTTTAACAAAGTACGGAACAGTATTCCTTATAGCGACCATTGTAAGGGCCCAGTATTGTATGCATTCTTTACATATCATCTTTCAAAAGGGCACCGTTACGAATTCTAAAGACATCACGTTCTGACCCCAAGACCCAAAAGGAACGCTCAACAATCCCAACATTTTCACCGACCTTTCGTACATTCACACATGCATGAACTCACGTGCATTGATATAGAGATAAATTGAAACCTTTGTGTGAAATCCTTTAGTTTTACTTAGGATCGTTTTGGGGGATACATTATTACTTTCTTATGCGTATGAGACCTTTTTTCAATCCGGAAATACCACTTTCGCTTTACTGATCTCTGCATATTTAAAAACTTTATATATCGGTACTTTGTCAAAATACACGTAAAACATCTTAAAACTCCAGTTGTGTTTTATTACAACAAAATCGATGCAAGAGCTAAATATAAATATACGAAAGCTCTTTGAATTAAAATCGCTTACTTTGATAGCTCATTTGGCTTTTTACAAACAACTTCATCAAGCGCTTTCACCAGGCCTCGGACTTAATGCGTTCTGCCGAGCGACGAATAACCACACTGAACTCTGCCAAAGATGTGCTTTACCAAATTATGTTCATTGATTCTGCTAATATTAGTGGGAAACCTAAAATCTATGTCCATAGGCAAGTCAGACTAAATAAAATGCAAGCAGTTTTGGGAAAGACTATCATGTGAAACGATATTTTAAATACCTTTGTGATACTTCATGTGCTCACTTAGGTTTAAAAGGATAGATTCCCTTCGTATTAGTGATTTCACGAACACTAATAAATTGAGAGCCTAATAATGTTTATTATTTCTTTTGGGAATATAGTCGTGATATGGAAAACCGAAAAGTGGAATCGACCGTTCCACTACTTTCGATTTCATACAGGTTTTACATCGTCAACAATTTTAATGGCCGCCGTAGTTTATTTTTATTACAGCGCATGAGACCACGATCATTACTTTAAGCAGCCGCGCATTATTCGGCATATTTATGACCTTGAACTTCCAAATATAATTTCCATCAATGAGCCTATACTTGATTAATAGGTAACTGTGTCAAGGTGCAGGGCTTCACAGGTTTTAAAACGGCTTTGGACTGGAATTTCTTTCATAAAGTAAAGGTAAAAATAAAAAACCAGTTTGATGGTCAAATGTAAGTACAGATTGCCTCTGTTAATTATTGCAAAAGGTCATCGTTAATAATTTATTACGAAAAAGCAGGCTATTAAGATGGGGTATCGTAATTATTATCTAAATATCTGAATCTAATCGGAATTAGCAGAAATAGAATCTAATGTGAGAACTAACAACGTACTAGTTTGGGCATCTGATTTGTTTGTATAAATGGGGATACCCATAAAAAGTTTACCACAATTGATATCTCATATGTGACCGAGGGGTTATATAAGATAATCCCTGACCACATTCACAAATCAATCATTCGCAGGTAGTTTTGAAACCTGATTTCATTTCGAAGTAATGATATTTCACAATTACGATTCCAGTCAAGATTGATATGAATCTACCAATCTGACAGAGGCACTTGTTGCTTAGAAAGCGCGCGTCAGAGGTCAGGTTCTTTCGACTACCATCAGCACGTAGCGCTTTCATACCATATCTAATGTTTTATTTACTTCTGTGCTACACGTCTGTTTATTATTTTATGGCATAGTGATAATGTATCGTAGTCTACAACTTTTTAGTTACAATCAGCTGATAAATTTATTACAATCCAACTTTTAGTTTACTCAGTTATACTTTGTTATGAAACTAGTAAGGTATATCTTTCTGTTAGGTAATATGTATATCTGTTGTTAACATAACAGCTACCTGTGATTACTCACAATTGTATGAAAAAGATCCTGCATATGTTTTATAATTACTAATTCTATTATAATTTAATGAAACGGAATGCTCTTAGTAAGCACTTAAATTATTATCGCTAATTTACTGCCGTAGTAAGTCTAGAACATTTCCCTTCCTTATAACATGTAATAAATTTAACTTAAAACCCATCAATATTTAGAAGCGACTAAAGACTTAATACCTTTCTAGTATAACTGTTTTATTACTCGTAGGTAATTAATGTTATGTAGTATTGCCGTGGCCGTTGCATAATCTAGATGCCCTAAGGCTTGTGTGACGTCACGTGCGTTATGCCACATTCCTCGAGGGATATCCTGAATCCACTTTCTAAGCGGACCTACTCCTATGGTTATGGATTCCACATGTGGCCTCGATTCTGCTATCTTCAAATATATCGGTTTTGAGGCTCGTTCATATAATTATATGTACATATATTATATGGAACGTCTAAGAAATATGATATCTCATTACAATTTTAATATTTATGCCCATCGAAGTAATGGGTTCATTCATGTATATATGAACCTAAAATATTACAAATCAATATAATATCGCTAATTAAAGACTGCCGAATTCGATATTCATTTTTTTTAATAATACAGTATATTTCGTAGCAACAGAATATATGTAATTACATATTTTTATTTACGATCAAACTACATTATTTTTTTTCATTTTATTATAACTTTCCTAGATTTCCGTTTGCTTTATTAATTGATTTGAATAATATTATATAATCTGTAATTTAAGTTAGCCAATCTTTAATTTAAAATACCAAACTATCAAAAACCTAGCATTTTCATACCATTACTTGTCCTTCCTTTAACTATCGAATAGTAGAATCAGCGCCTTCGCATGCCTCCACGTAGGAACCGCGTACACAACAACAAACCATTGATACAGGGTTATGACAGATACTGAAACCGCCTATCAGCTCTGCATCACAATGGCAGTTGAGGAGGTGAGGAGAAAGTTCAAGGTGGAACAGAGTACTATACTTATAAAGAAAAGGGACTGCTTACTATGATTTAGGACGTTTATAAGTTACTTGCTGGATATTCGTTCTAATATGTTATGGAATAGAGTCAAACTTAAGCAGAATGTAAATTTTTATATTGTTTTCGTTTGTTATTACGTAGTCATTCTTAGACACGGATATTTGATCAATTACAATTTTATATAACTTACACATAATTACAATTATTCCTTCCTGGGTAGTCAACGGTTCACGTATTCATTCATATCGCAGGTGTATGTAAAACCGAATCGCATTGTTCTAATTGAGCAAATTAATCGGAATGGATAAGAAAATCCAGTTTCCAGTCTTTCAAATATATAAATAGATATCCTTTCATGTCAAAACCTAAACTTATTAATATTAAACCCATAAGCTTTGAAATGTGTCAATCAAATTTCGTAATCGATCACAACAAACCGCATTGTCTAGAACCATAATTTTATAAGCAAAGTAGGCCGCTCCATAGGTTTGTGAAACATGACAAAGTGTGGATGCAAACCATTGGTCTCTATTTGACATCTCTGTCGTAACCACATGCTATTCGCGAGGCATTTGGCGGTGGTCAGGGCGGCCACTTGGGCAATGTTGCGGATTCGGAGTTATGCCATCATTAAAATTCTCCGAGTATTCGGCACAATGGTTTGTTCTGATTGTGGTCGGTATTATAATAAAAATGGGCGAATAATGATTAAGTCACGAAACGTAATGCGCGCTCTGAGCTTATTTTGGACGTGGATAAATTGTTAGGAATGGATTATGTAACTTGACCACTGTACTATTAAGTAAGACAAAAATTATATATCTTTATCGTCTCCAAAAACCAATAACAATACCTTCAATGCTTACTTTAACGTACTCTTACGGAATTTTCCAATAGCAGATCTCAATCAATATACTGAATAAATTTTGCATCACGTAATGTAGGTTAACTTTAGTTAATTAGATTGGTTTGATTAATAAGTGACTTTATATATATTATAAAATGTTAAAATCACTACAAAAATGCAGCCTTAAAACTAGTAAGTATTTATTATCCCTTATTATGCATACAGCTATATAACTTTAACGCTAATTGCCTTCATATGATCCAATGACATTCCTAGCAAAGGTATGTTAATGAAGGTGTAAGTTTTCCTGAGGAAAGCGCATGCAGTGACCACTTTCCCTTTCCTGCGATGCTAATTGCAGTGCACATATGTTCTGCAGAACTAGGAAAGGCCTGTCACTTAGTAACTGATATACTAAGGTTCCTAGTGCATGATCGAGCGATTAATTACCGGTCGCGGAGCGGTTATATTGCTCCGTGAGTTATACAAATATATAGCAGTCATCGTACCTCTTTTTTAATACATATATATATACACTTACGTTGTTGAAGTACCTCGATTGCATAACTTATCCTCAGTAACTTTTGCATAAGTAAATGGTTGATACAAGAAGCATTGTTTTAATATATAAGGCGATAGGTACACTTATCAATCACCTAATAGATTCCACTATAACCTACCTAGTCCGTTTGTCGCCTCATAGAACATGGGAAGAAAGGTTCCAAATTAGTATTTTATTACGTCCCAGACTATCTTGGTTCTGTGATATGGAACGTAATATCGAAGCTTGTTGACAGGCTGTCAAGCCTTATATCAAAGCATGAGGAAGAGAAATCTCGTCAGTGAATGTATGCTGCACTAGTGTCAAGGCTTGTTTTATATTACGACAATTTCCTTAACTACGTCTAACCTGTACCAGCTCAATTAACATGAGAAGCCCTTAATATCATGCGATATGTTAAAACATAGGCTTATGTATTTAGTTTTATTAATCAGTTCACAATACTGGATATAACAAAATGAATATTATTGTTTTATGATTCTTGACTATCAATACATTCACTACAGTTTGGAGTAGAAATATAGTTCGTTATATTCCATTTATTTCCAATCTATCACAGAGTAAACAGAGTCAATGGGGGTCCCACTTTGTATGCAGTTGCAGTCTGTGGGACATGAGCTCTAATGAATCGTCAATTCACGTAACTGAGGGGCTTCATAAAAACAACGCACCTTTTAAAGAAACTTGTACGAACAGCTTATTGCCAACCGCAGAGTTTTTAAACATTGACATGATTCTGGCAAGGATAACGCTACTGAGCCAACACCTTTAGCCTTTATGGTGGAATATAAATATCATAGAGAGAAATACCTTTCGTTCATGACGTGTTATGAACATAATGGGATAGGTAGAGATTATATATCGCAACTTTGATTGTACATAACTACATAGGCAGAAACTATCATTAATACGAGCAAATTTAGCGTGGATAAGAAGACTTACCTACGAGTATCTACTATGAGTATGTTTTAACAAGACTTGAGTCAGTACTTCCGATGAGCTACTTACACGTTGTGTCCCAATTGTATTAGCGACAGGAAGGCAGGCATTATTCTTAGGCTGTCAAGTTACTAAGTGCTTACATAAGTACAGCGATTTACACTTAACGGGCGACCGTTTACGCATCTAAGCCCGCATGGCGTTGAGAAAGAATTATTTCCCAAGAGTCTAAGTGTAGCTTTGTTTTCGCGGTTGGCTGAATCAGGAAAGCTTTTGCTTTGACAATGGTTTTGCTATGGCGGGCTTCCGATATAATCGAACCCTATAGGAATTGGAATATACAACGTACATTTTTCACTTTCGTGTTAAGTAAATAAGGTAATAAAATACATGATATGTCTATTATAAGTATTACTAACTTCGCTCTGAATAAGTTGAAAAGGTTACAATCTTTTTTGTCGTTAAATTAAGTTGACATAGCTTCTGGTTGACCAAGTAGGCCCAGATTATCATACCACCTCCTTTCTGTACCTAGTGAAGCGTAACTGTGTGCGTTGTAGCTGAGTATTGTAGTACTTTTTGTTAAATGCATTATAATTAACTTAAAGCACGAAGACAGCGTGCGTAACCTGTTTGTTCGTTGCATTATTTAGTTTATGATTTTATTGTCAATAATATTTTATAACATGTATACGTTTAGAGTACATAAACTTAACTTACAAATAATACGTGTAACTATATTGAAATATGGACTCAAAGCCTTCAAATTACAAAGCCATCTCAACATATTAAAGATAACCACTGAAATTTTAAATCCAATTTAATATCAATACTTTTATCACTAATTATGATGACAGTATTATTAGTTTCAGTGAGGAAAATACTGTTCGACACATTTATACTGGTGCAGGAATTTCATCAAGATATCATGTAGGATAGCTGATACCACAACTTAACATTATGCTTATGTTGAATATGGCAAACCGTATCAAATTAGGCATGGCTCAAGTCTTACTCAGATTAGAAAGCTAGATCACCTTCCAATCGATTTAGAAGCAGACTTATCCTACCCCATGATGTCCTATATGATAAATACATACTCACGAGTGGACACGCAGAAAGAGGCTAGTATAGTAATGTAAATGAACGTGTAACACGGTGTTATTACATCTCACTTTAATATGCCACTAATGCGTGAGTATGTGAACGACCATTGTGCCTTCCATCAATCGGTACAGATAGATGGATGTTGTTGAGGGTACAATACTGCGATGTCAATAGATGGGGCGAAAATTTTGGAGTAAATTTCAAGAGCCTAAATATTCCCTATCCTATATAAACCATTATATACGTAGCGTATGTTTATTATGGATTATATAATGACCGCCAGTTATGTTCCAAGTGACCGAATAGTATTTACATCTCTGAGGTTTCTCGATTTCAAAAGTGGAGAATAAAATACACGTATAATATTGAGTATTCTTACTTTATATCTATTCGTTTTTATGGTAATGAGAATTTCATAAAAAACTATTTTCACTATTTTCTATTCTATTTCCCAATCACACCGAAGTCACTGTTAAATTCAAGTCTTCTCGATAACACGTAATTTCTTCCTGTCAGTTATCATTTTGGCTAATCTAGATTATTTATATACCTGTATGTCTCATCGATCAATAAGTTCTCAATACTTCTTTGTGTAAACAATTTGTTGCATTTCCCATAGTTTCCCGTCGTAGCGATATTAAAATTTGTGCTCTTGAAAAACAGCGTGAGACACTGTTATTGTTTTGTTGCTGTTTTTAAAGGAGAAAGGGCAAATTGTAGTAGTTGCACCCAAGCCTCGCTATGAAAGTGTTTCTCATTTTCTCCGCAATATTACCTAAGAAATTTAAAGCTTAACGTTTGTTAATAATATCAATGGTATCGAGAAAATTTTGTATATGTTTTTCTCAATTTTAGTATATCTGTTTTAAAAAGGTGTTTGCATAAAATTTGGCTGAAACACTAATGCATATAATACACGCCAAGGCCGTATAAGACAAGGAATATTAATTTTATTTATACCAGTTATGCCATAAGAGGCAATGATTGCGCCAAAAGAAATACTTAGTAAAATCTCGAGTTTGAAATTTAGTGTGTGCTTGATATTATCCGCCCACGTGTGACCAAATTTGGGAGTTGGTTCTTTGGCCTTTTAACATAATTATGGTCGATAATACTTCGGGTTCTGGGCTGGTATTATGTGCCTACCTATACAATGTACATACAACATTTTTTCTTTGACGTTTGTTTTGTGTATTTGGACACATTTATAACTTTTATTTTAAATATCTATTCTTATAAAGGAAATATATCGTATAAAAAAATGATTACAATAATAAGTGATATACAATGCGGCTATTAGACAAAACTAAAGACCTTTTCACGTAAAATCTTGAATTGACCTTGAAGCAAAATACTTTCATATGGTAAAAAAGAAACAACTCAGTTGAAAACACTTATTATCAATATATCAGTATATAGTCTCATAGATAACAATTAATCTATAACAACCGAATCGTGACAGGAACCTTTTCAAGCACTTGACTTGCCAAATATGTAAAGTGCTCCTACTTTCAACTAGGTCCATAACCTTAACACCTACAGTATCATTTGTTGTGTGTGAAACAACCTTTATCCACTACCGGCTGTATTTACATCTGTTATTCTATATATTAATCAGTAGATTAATCGTTGCATGGTAGTTTTTGCAACTACAGATATATTTTTGATACTCGAAGCTTACGTATTTATTGATGAGTACATTTCGATGACTTAGCACAATTTGATTTATATTAATAATGTTACAACTTGCATCTACCCATTACGACTTAAACAACATATTCTTAAAGCCTAGTCGTATTCGAAAGTATTCGCAACTGAAACAATGAATGAAGTCATGAAAATGCATGTGTTAGGCATCAAAATATACTTAATGAGACGTAAACAATTGCATAATCAGATATGTCATTACATACGCTGACAAGAGAGCTATCCCAGTTCTTTTATTATTAAAAAAGAATAACAATGCAATCGGCTGTGAATTGAACATGAATAGACATGTTTAAATGTTGCATTTAGTAACTAATATTATGACTTATGGTTGATCGATAGAAATGAATCAGTCAGAAGGATAGATGGACAAATGGATTTCCGTTGCGATAAGACTGAACTTAAACTTATTACCACGTACTCGAAATTGGAAGCTGCTGAAGTGTACCTTATAACGTCATATTAATAAATAATCGCATTTTACTTCCAATTTAATCAGAAATACTTAAATACTAATTAAAATTGTTGACAAATGCCCTTTGCATTTTTTATTTACGAATTTGTATAGGCGACTTGATAACGATCTTAAAAAACGTTTGTAGTAATTAATTATTCATTTAGTGGTGTTGAATTGTCACGTGTATTCATTTTATTATGCAAACATGCAATCAACACCTCGTTTCATTATACAATGAGAGAAATGCTAATTTATTACTTACTGGTCAATATATTATTTTCCTCCACAAAGAAATTATGTCATCATAAATATTTTAATCAACCCAAAAGTTTTATGACATACTTGTTTATGTGTAACTTTCTTTTATTTACTTATTTTAACTCTATCTCTCCCATTCATAGACATTTACCGCACATCTTGTGTCATTTGTGTACACAAAACTATTGTTAAATAAATATTTACAAACAATTACGAATAAAGTAGATACTGATAGAAAAATTCGTTGCGTTCTCCCATGCTACATCACCGCATTAGTTGATTGTGTGTTGGATGAAATGCGTCGACTCCACGCCACGCGTGCCTCTTTGCCAGTTTTGTCGATGGGCCGTCGCGCGGCGGTGGTGTGTGTGTCCCATTATCGGTGATATTATTTCCGCGGGAAAACTTGTAAGAAAAACTAAATAAAATTCAACGACATTAATGTGATGTGATATCAGTGTTTTATGAAAAATTGTTGTAAAGAGTGACTAATGAAGCGATCAACGTGGTTAGAAGTTGAAAGAGGAGGCAGATTAGGCTGCAACGGGGAGATCTTCTGGAGCGAATGTGCTGAAGAATGTGACTGCTCCGACTGCAATCCTAATTACGTTTGCGTCTGCAGTGATAAGGTAATCTTGCTTTATTATGTCGCATTTCATTGAGCATAATGAAAATAATGTTATCGAATAAGAGAGAAATCATGTTTCATTCTATGAAATCATTTTTCCTCATCAAAGTTTTAATTTGATTTACAAGCTAAAGGACATAGAATGAAGTTTTTATAGACTGGATATATAATAGAAAGTTTGTCATACAGTAATCTTGTTTTGAGTGATTGTAACGTCAACCTGCTTACATTATTTATATTTTGATAACGAGGGCTACAGATTTCCACTATTTTCGCTCTAGTCAATAAATTTACTACTCATAACTACCCAGCGAACTTCAGAAAAATATTTTTAGAATTATTGTAATAAGAAGATTATTATTATTATAATAAGAAGGCATACGATTGCCTTACCTTAATAATTATGTACGTATTGCAACAAAAATACCACAGCAGGTAGCTAGACCACTCATAAGTATTGTTTTTCTGTGTTAACAGTTATTACCGTGTTTTTATTATTCCTAAACCTATCGCTTTGCTCATTCAACCTAAGTCAACTTTACGAGTGTAATAGTAATAACGTAACACAATTTTACCGTTTCGCTACGCTTATACATTTATTAAGTTTCTTATTTATATATTCTGTATTCTATTAAATTCTCAATTAATTTCTAATTGTGAAATCAAATTTGACTTGGTTTCTCTTTCTAGCGATCTTATAATTTAATACATTAAAATAGAGATAGTATCGGTTTCAATCTTTTGATATATAAACTCAAAACCCTTTAATTTGTTCTTTCAATAAGAAAAACGCTTTAATTTGCCTTGTGCTAGTCTAGGACTTGCAGCCGTGCTTCCCTGCATGTTGTACGAGGCGACTAAGGGTCCAGCTGTAATAGAAGCTATTGGGCATTGGGCTAGCAACCTGTTACCATAATATGACATCACAACCCCCAATATTCATGTTAAAAAGGGACCAAGGAGATGTTTTCTTATATCCATGGTTCTGTCCACCCCGAAAAGGATGAATGGACGTGAATGTATGTCAATAAGAAAAACTTATTGTTCCTGCGCTTTTCTGCTTTAATTTTTAACTTAACTGCTACTTGATAAAATATATGCATCTAGAACTTATAACAAAGTCGTTTCTGTGGCATAGCACAAAAATGTAGGCTAATATAACTTTTATTTTTACCCTGAAAGTGTGTGTGACACTGATTCTTGGCGGAACGATACAAAAAATGCATTTTACTGTGTCATCGACACTGATGAGCGAATGATGATACGCAATTACCAAATCATTGCTTCCCAACCAGCATAAGCTGATCTTCCGTACAACATGAATATTCAAAAGTTGTAGGCTTATTAAAATTGGTCGTGTTAAGCTATATTTGAACAAGGTTTATCATAAAAGACTGCATATGGCAGTAATTGTTCAAAAGTTTCTTTTCGATTGTTATTATTTCCATGATAGCGGCCTTCCTGTGAGAGATTTATGTTCATGCTAAATAATGGGGCATTTCCCATAATCATCAAATTATTACACGATTGTTGAAACGTACTAAAAATTTTACAACTCGAATTTTCCTTTAAAATATTTCAAATTTATGCACATAACATTGTCGTAGCATACCGATCTGCCAAAAATTCCAAAACGCCCACTTACCGTTAACGAGAACTTGCATAACGTAAAGTAAACAGAAAAGCGCGTTGCATCAAAAGCCAGAGTCCGCCCACCGCGGAGCCTCCCACGAGGAGAGCCTATCAGCTCCATCAAAGGAGACCTTCTTCCCTTATAAGGACGCCAAAGAACTGATATAAAGCCTTATTATGAACCTTCATAAAAGCCTGCCACTACACTTTTTGTTACTAGACTTCGTGAGGCTTACAATTCTGTAGCTTAAGATGGTGTACGCTAATGTTTGTCATCGTTACATTCAGTATACATAGGCTTTTATGGTCGTTGAAGATATGGTTTATCTTATGTACCATTTATGTAGCCGCTAAGTGAATTAATTAATCTACGATTCTGTCTTAGATTTCTGTAATTATGTCCAATCACTTAGATCAAACGTGCAGCATTCCCGAGCTAAAAATGCTACCTAAATACTGAAACATGGCGTCTGAATACTTGGGCAAAAAGAAGTTTGATAAATAGTAATTGCATTAATTATCTTGAGGAACACCTTGAACACGTTAAAAAATATTTATTTTGGTAAATACTGCATTCTTGGATATATAACAAGTCGTAAATATGTCAAGGCAAGGTTAAATATTTTTCCACCGAAATTTGTCTACTAGATACAATTGTTAACTCATTATTTGAGAATAGAGAAAGTTTCACTCTTGCTAAATATTAATCTGAATTTGTATCCAATGTTCCATAGTATTGTGCGCGAAAAAGATAAGAAAATTAAAAGGGTACAAAATGATACACAATAAAACAAGCTAAACACATAAAAATAATTAATATTAACGCAATAACAGATGGTGAAGTAAACGCCTTACAAAGAGCAATCTTTCCCCGTACTTGACAGCGTAAGAGACATGGCTCTATTGTTTTCTGTTGTCGATTGAAATAGAAAGATGTAACATCGTAATTACCTACTCGTATGATTGTAAAGTGCAAGGTGAAATCTCAGACCTTTCTTACTTTTTTGCCAGGCAAGAGCTGCTCATCAGTATACTCGTAATCGTTGTCGTAAGTAAGAAAACTCTTGTAAATGTAGTAGAAACTAATAAAATACTACTGTAAGAGGGTATATTTATTACACTCGTCACTAAAGCGTTACTTTTTGCATGTCAGAGGCTTGTAACAAAGGTCTAAATTAAGAGACTCAAGAATTGCATCTAGTCTATGCTATAAGTTCCTTAATATCTGCTTCAAAGAAAGCTCAAGAGTCCAGTTAAAATATAATGAAAAGAAAATCGTTCTGACCCAGTTCAATGGACGACATGTTGATTTGCACATGTACGTATAATTTGCTAACGGAATGCATGCAGTGGACCTACTTAAACGCACTGCAGTAATACTATAAAATACTCGTACTTAACATATCGAAGCCAAAAAGGCCATCGCCGATTTAACGTGCAATTTCATAAATAAGTTGGTACGCTGTGACTGTGCACTGTTCAAACATAAACAAAACAGATATACGACTATGTAACAAAACTTATGTTATACGAGTAGTCTCTCCACTTTGTCTGGAACCTTAAATTGTGAAAGATGTTGAAATAAAGCATAAATAATTCGTGGCAAAGTGTTAGTACCGAATTCTTTTTATGGAATAAATTATAGTTGCCCTAGAACACACTCTCTAATATCATTAAATATTATATAAAGCATAAAAGTATCTATTCCGATTCCCCGATATAGTGGGGATTTGTTGTTCAATATTACGTCTCTAATCTACGCATAGTAATGATCCGAATTGGAGAAATCGACTGAATTCATGTCAGCCCCAAACCGGAACATCGACGGAATTAAAAAATACCAAATTGCCCGTGTTCTCATAACATCCAATATTGCGACTTTATGTGTATGTTGGTGAATGTATGCATTCTCTTGTTCACACAAACATTTCATAGATCTACTGATACTGATCCATCCGATAGTGATCCTATTCTAAATTCTGGTTTATTTTACTTTTTTCAGAAAGATACACGTCAGCATTATAGCATATAATGCTGCTACAAATATCATGTAGTAAAGTTACGATACATAACTAATATTACGGAACTAGATGTTTTCATTAACCAGATTTATGATTATGTGAAAATTAGCGCACCAAACAATGACTTTATATCGCAGCTCGTTGCTAATCTGTTACAAATACTGTACTTCGTTTACATTAGCACCTTCGAACACTACCGGTTTTGCTTTGAATGGATCTATTGTTTTAATCAAAGGAAATTGGAGCAAATAGTGTAGTTCCTAATTAGATTTTTTATAAAAGTATTTAAATTTTGTGGTTCTATTGAATTACCAAAACAACGACAACTTTCCAATAATCTTGCCAAGGAGATTATGGGAAACCTTACATTAGACTCTTTATGTGTGCGCTTCAGAATGCGCTTTTTTACAAATATTTTAATAACAATCCCTAAGTAACCACCCCTAATCTTATGATTGCTATTATTAAAAATATGTTGTATAACGTCCTTTTTTACTTGTTCAATCATTTATAATCCCTTCACGTTAAGTATTAGCACAAAAATCTTTGAAGAATGTTATACCAGGTTCATGTTTGAGTTGAAATTCATGAGAAGTCTTTTTTACTATGGCTTCTCATCGAGTGAGGTCGTTAATCTCTGGAGACAGCTAGGTTCCCATCAGGCGACCCGTGTTTTGCGGCATCACTTGTTTCAATGAAATGGCCTGAGGATTCCTGCAACCTGTGGTCGGGGGAACTTCATTGATCGCCGCTTTTATAAAGGAGCTATCTTTTTGCTTCGTACAGCTATCTGCTTTTATTTTACGAAATAAAAATAGGTTGGATAAAAGTATCTTCGGCCTTCAAAAACCTTTGTATGTTCGTAGAGTTGTCAACTAAAAAATTAGTTTAACTTCAACAAATTCATGAAAGAATCCCTCTACAAGCTAAACATTATCCGACTTAAAAATAGCAAATATTTCCAATTTCTTTAATTATAATAAATAACATAACTTTTAGGATTTCATTTCAGTCATTTTATTTTGATTACTGTAATATTTTTACGTCATCTTAATATTGAAGTGTTTAGTTTCCTCAGATAAATGTAATATTAACAGATTAAAAGTTTTTAGTACTTTATCTTATTTTAATTGCTTTATGAATTCAGATGTTTATTAATATTTTATGTTCCTACTAATGGAAGTTTGATTAGATAATATTATGAATTAACCATTATAGTTTTATCGTGAAAAGTATTATAACTATTTTTAAATACATTAAGTTTTCTCGATTGAGTGGATAGGAAATTTAATGATGATAAAAGTTGTCGGTTGCTAGGATAGCTATAAAAGTAATAATTAATGTTTACCTTCATTTCAAGATTCTGTTTTGGAATACGTAATATGCATATTTGGCACAAGCCATTTACACCGTTTTCTTAAAAAGGCGTACCCCCAATACAAGGTGTCGTCTCTTGCTTTCACTTTATAATCTGGAGGATTTATGTTCCTACCCATACGAGTTGTTTTTACGAGGTGGCTTAGGTTTCATTGTCACATAAGATATTTCGTATCTGACTAGGAAATACGTGCCTCCATTGTATTTCAAGATCAAGATTATCTTTTGTTTTGTCTTCTTAGTAGATGCTAGTTAATGGAGCTATTGATACTTTCCCTTTTATAATGTTCTTGTTAATCGTCTTAATCGACTGCCTGAAGTATATGATTATAGATTAAGCAACACTTCTTGTTTTTTTTTTGTCAAAAGAAAAAATAAAAGAGTAATCCACCTGATATGCTGTTTAACTTGTTGTTAGGGTCCATGACATAGAAAGAAAGGTACTAAAGTGAAATTATGTACTTTCCAAACAAAGCCTTCGTCAATGTTAGGCCCAAGTTTCCATTAACATTTTAATGAGTTGGTACGAGGAATGCAAATGCCGCCCTAATTGTCCTCAGGAAGAGTGATGTAGCTGAGTGAAAGTTCTCAAATTAGTCAAGTCCCCAGAAAATGACAAGTCAAAGGCATATTTGATCACATTAGACATTAATCATGTCAAAGAATATGTGGTAATATTATATTATGCATTTGCAATGACGCTGTGTACTTTTAACATAGGTGCGTTAATACACGTCACGTCTGTTAACATATTCAAAGAAGCATGAGACTTGAATGATTAAACACTCATCAGTCAATAATATATCTAATTGCTGTTATTTCGTACTTTCAGTGTTTTCTACTATTTATTATAAAACGACTTGCTGGATCGTTCGTTATGAATAGTAGGAGAACAAGTTTCCATTTTTACTAATATATTCACGCGAAAACTATCAATCGCTCAAGTCAAAAATATTTTATAGAAATTGTCCAATTTTCTAGAAATCTCTCCAATACTCAAAATGAAAAAACATGTGATTCTTGAGTTTCAAATAAATCAGTCTTTAGGAATCCACCAGCCTGCCTTCATCAGGTCATCGGTCCACCTGGTAAAGGGGCGACCCACACTACGCTATGTGTCGTGTTTTACTTTTCTAACCTAACCTAACCTGCCATACTATGTAATTACAAGTTCTAATCCTGACCATAACCAGCATATATTTAGCAACCCAATGAAATGCCGCTAATCATTAACATATTCAACTTATGATCTGTTTGCGTAGGTACTTATCCGGTTTGCTAGTTTACATTCTTACTTTTCATAGCAACCAGTTCGGTGGGACATATGAGCGTATCAGTGAAATTGCATGGGACATGCCATGGCAGCAGTGTAGCGGCTGGGTAAACGACATGTGAATAACCCTGTGTGAGTGGCGGTGTCGTGCTGCCAATGGCGGCTGTCGGCGCATCCCATCCGGCAGGCCGTGGCAATTGGATTCACTGTACAATTAAATTGTTTTCTCAATTCGATGCATCGAGCACTAGATCCAGTTCGTTTTAGTTACGCACCAATTACCTAAATGCATTTTTATAGTAAGTCGATTAACTAGATTCGGTATGCCAATTAGCAAAGCGTTTTCTGCTGGGGCTTTCTAGGTCGCCGTCGATTTCATTTGCCATTTAACACATGAGAATTTTCTTTCACCACAGGAAATGCAGTTTGGCTTAATTAAATAACTGCTCGCGTCTCTCGAGAATGAGTTTGGTATTCTCGATATTAGTTGACAAGATTTTAATGAGAGGAAAGAAATATACATTCGTTTTAAAAAACACATTATTTTATTTATGTTAATTACTAGTACTACAACTATTTGTGATGGTTCAGGTAAGACGTAATATTATGAAATTTCCACTGATATCATCTAGATAACGAGCGGTTAGAACAAAGAAATTTTCGGTAACTTTTACGTGTGCGAACATTTCTCCTATAAAACCAGTAAAGCAACGTGATTCACGAAATGCACACAGCCGAGTTTATCTCATGTCTTTTTACCCGTTTAACCAGTTTGTCGAAAAAATCGCTTGCGACAAAGTCCTCATAAGGCGAGTGAAAGTCGACTGCTGTTCGGCCGATCTAATCCGCGAATTTACAAGTCAGAGTTCATGCATCGCTCGATCAGCCCCAGTTTCCTCTTATGATGCAACCTCTCTAAGCCTTCCGCTAGAGGCCGCGATGAATAAATCACACGAAACAAACAATTATGCAGCGTCTAGCCACGCCATTTTTAAATTATCTTTTTGTGACGTTTGTGTTTCGGGTTTGTTAAAAGCTTGTTTGGCAAGAGACTAAAAGCTGCAGCTTGATTGCATAATTGCTTCCATATGATTATTCGAAAATGACATTTCTAATAATACTTTTGAATCCTCTTAATATAAGACCTCTTTAAATCTTAGGCACTCTAGTAAAGGAATAATTTTGTAAAGAATGTGTTCACGTGAATTTTATACTATGACATTTTCGAGCTCATTTTTAGGTAGCCATCTTTACGATTCACTGACGTGGGAGTCTTCCTACGCAAATATTTCTGTTTCTCAACGACGCAAGGGCCCTTATCTCTGTTTACTTTCTCACTAATAAGCTAAACATCTAAGTACTCATTTGCCAAGGTTCAATTTTAAAATGCATTGCAAAACTTCACAAGTCTACTCGAGCCTCTGAAATTTGATATCTTGATCGGCTATGTGGATGGCAGTAATCAAATTATTGAAATATGATGATCTATCACGACAAGATCTATTTGGCAAGACTTTCGCAAGAATTAAAGAGTTCAAGGGTGACTCGTCATTGCAAATATACACTGTTGTTTATTTTAACAATTATAGTAATGAAATTATTGCTTATAGACTTACTTATTGATTATTTCTATAAATATCTGGTTATTTCAATATTTCGCAAAACTATCTTGAAATCAAGAATATGGTAAAACAACTTTCATATAGCCATGCATATTAATTTATTTCTGTCGGTACTTTTATTACCTTGATTCCATGTTTGATATTAGAAATTAATTTTCTACAGATTAACCTTCATAGGTTCAGAGAAAATTCTAAATTTAACCGCGTGTGAAACCTGAAAACCTGATATCAAGGTCGTTTCGAATAGTTACAAATTTCTTTTCACTTTTCTGACATACATTTCGGTTGGAACACGAAATAATCGTATCGCGTGTATTTGGGTGCCAGTCCATCGCATCGGCGGCCGCAGCCGATCATTTTAATGTGATTCTCCTCTGCTATCCGGGTCACTCATATTAATATTCCACGTTGAAATGTAGAAACCTGCACGCTTCATTTACTTCCTAAAACTTACCATTCTACTTATTCGAAAGATCGTGAATAGTTTTTCGGTATTACATGTACGCAATATTTATAAATATTTTTATTGGGTTTAATATTTCAACTACTTTTCCTAAATTCCAATAAAGAAATTATGAAAATAACTTAGATAACTATCATCAGTTTATAGACGCACTAACATGTATATTTGAAACAACATTTTATGCAATTTGTTTTTGATAACAATGAAGTTGTTTCCAAATATTATCACTAAATTTTGTAAGCGGAAGCATGAACTTTGATCTTGTCACACACTCACTTTCTCTGCACTTAACTCTGTATGTAACAAATTCGAAAACAATGTAATTGACCCTTTGGCAATTTGTTTCATGGAACAATGAAAATAAACATGTAGCCTAACGACCACGTACATTAAAGACACATTTTATTAATAAAAACATAATACGCCCAGTTTCATAAGTCACATTAAATTATAGATAGAAAACAGTAATTACAGACATATGATGCACACATAACTATAAACTAAATTACCGTTCAGGAACTAGTTATAGATTGAAGTCATGTCAGTCCATCGCTATATAACAATGCCTATTAGGTAATCTGTTCAGGTTTGCGTTCATTCTAACTGCACTGCATAATAGTATATAGCTAGTTAGATAGTATTCAAGTATAAGAATAGCAGAGTACCTATAGTATACCATATTCTTGAGTACAGTAAAATACGGCCAATATATTCACAAATGGAACCAGCAATCACAGCCAATACCTCCGGAGTCTCAGCAGACATTTCTATTGATTTGTGTACATCAATCACTGTTAGTCTTGCCAGGCAATCACCATCAATTCCTGATTACCCTGGCGCCGTTACCCGCGTACCCTCACACGTTCCTAATGCAACTTTAACGGGAGCTGCTCCGTTAGGAAACTGCTGCGACTGTTATGCAACTGTTGTTAAACAGCCTCTGATAAAAGAATTACTTCGAAGCACATACGACAATTAGTGATTGTTTTCCAAGTAGGATTAACAGTGCATTTCTGTACAGTTGTGACGCAAATGTTATGCGTGTAACACTGATATTAACATCGAAACTTTATGTGTATATAATTTAACTTCAGGCGAAGATTCTTTGACAAGGCAGACTAGGAATTATTATTACCTACACATTAATCCATCACGATTAATCCTATTAAAGATTAGGCAGAGATAAGAGAAATATATTACTACAATACAAGACAATGGACTGGCAAACTAGAAATAGTCGATGTAGATATACCCATCACTTAGAGTTTTCTCATATTTCGGTTATCTATGTACAATGTTTATAGAAAATTAACCGAATGCTGACTGTGAATAAAAAAATTACGAACAATTCCACGCGTATAAACATTAAAAATAAATTTAGCATTAAAAATATAACTAATTCAACTACTGGCATTTCGGCAAATGTCATAACAACGTGTTTTTAATATGATTCTAACACAAAATCTTCTAAATGTAGATAAGAAGACAGTGTATTTCTAGAATATTTCTTTCTACAGGAAATAGTCGACGTAACTAAAATCTAAACTCGATCGCGTACCAGTTTAAAACTACAGATTTCATCTCATAAGTTCACTCATATGATGGACGTATCTCCGACCGAGTGCCTAAGCCAACCGGTTCTAACAATACACAATAATAAATCAATGCTACAGATGATCGTTCCTCAATAAACTTTCGAGGTCAGTTCCGTTAAAGAATGACTACTCTACTATTGTGGTTATTGAAGCGGCCTAGTCCAAAATCTAAAGGACAACATGTACTCACAGATTTCTTTTCTAACGGGAACCTCATCTTAATACAATTTATGAGAGAAAAAAGGCAAAGACAAACGCGACTATTAATCCTTGCGCAGTAGTCAGAGGTTCAGATGTCCATCTGGGCAATTATTGCGAAGGTAGTAATTCTATGGCCACCACGAACCCACGTGTTGATCAGATAATCAGTACTTAATGTGACAGGTGGTAAGCCATGTCGCCATTTATAAGCACTAACTATTACCTGTTCGGGGAACTGTTATAGTACGAGAGAAGTTAATAGTAAAGGCATCCTAAATATAAAGATACATGTATTTCATTTAAATCTCCAATAAGCTTGAGCTCTACTTATAGAGGGGTAGCAAGAGGTATCGAATAAACCATAAAAGTTCATAATTTGGATCATTCATACGCATTTCTGGTGTTATTAGCACTTTAAGCAGTAGGTGTTAAAAATACCTTTTAGAACTGTAACACTTTCGTAACATATTAATATTTATCAATGCAAACCATACTCGTATCACGTGTCTAAATAGGCAAACTTGTCAATTAATACTTATTGAAATATGCTATCGGAGGATTTTATTCCTATTATTGCTATTTTTATTTCTGCAACATAATCAATACCAACAATCGTTTGCATAAAATATTCTTCAAGAAATATTTATGTTACGTACTTTTAAAGTGAGGTTAAGAACACGTTGCTAGTTGTTTTCTTTGAGAAATGCAAAATAGTGCAAATTTTCACAAATTATCGCTGCATTGTGACATTTCTATACGTGTTGTTTTGTTGTGTTTGGTAACTACTTGGTTCGCTTGGTAATCAATTCTGTTATGAAACAGGTAAATAGAAGAGCATGTTTCATTAGATCGTGAAGTAAATTTAAAATTATATTTTCTTTACAACATAATTTCAAGTAGATAATACTGCGTACGTAAATACATTTATGGTGTATTTCATTTATATTTCGTACTTGTTCATATATTTTTTAATTCATCAAATAATTCAGCCTTAAAATTTTAATATAATTTATAACTATAATCTTATTACAATAATCAAATTGCATTTAATAATATTAAACTTCATATAAAATACATATGGTGGTAGACCCCATTGATTGCTCAAATGAATCATAGCTGGTAGCGTGCATTGCTTCATAAGCTCAATCAGTTCAAGTACACATTGTCGAGGGTCATACGAGTAATGCCACTGTGTGTAGTGTACTTTATGAAGTGCATACTTCATGTATGAGTGCGTAATGTTTGTGTTTACGCTTTCGTGAGGTTTTCTTGAAGCGCCTTTTGCATACAAATCAATTAATTAGAGTTTAATGTCTTGAATATTGTGTAGAACACATTTTAACGCTTTATAAATTAGTTTTCTTTCATTCTCTCAAACTAAACTTCTAAAATTTTGTTTTGTAATATTCTTCAAATGAAACCTTTGTTTACTCTTACTTAATTCAACAACTACGTTTTAGTATCCTGCACTCACTCAGGATACTGTCATCAAAAAGTGCTTCCCTAATGGCGAACCAATAGTGATCCGAATAAGAAATGAGAGCAAGACGCAGAAGCCTTTGTCTGGGCAGGTGTTCCCGATGCACCCACACATACACAGAGCAATGTTCAGTGCCACGCACACATGCAGGTCCTAAGGAACATAACTGCACGTCGCCCTTTATGCTGCCTGTACGGTTGATTCACCTCGAAAAGTGCTCTACTTTGAGAACGAGGCTCTGTCCGACATATTTTTTATTGGACAGCAACTTCTGCCTCTGCTAATGTTCATGTTTGTAAACTAGTTCTTTAAAATATTACACAATAAAAAGGATCGAAATTTTATATAATGAAGTTTACAATATCAAAAATGCACCGGGGCTATAATGCTATCTTAAATCATATTATAATATAGTAGTTAATAGAAACTTAATCTTTATAAAAAATACAAATAGTAGATGTGACATCATACAGAAATTCACATGAACGTAATTAATATGTACCTAGTTATTTATTATAAAATCCAACTTCAAAACATAAATCTGAAATCTATCATACATCACAGACGAATTCTTAGTTAAATGTAAAGTAGAGCATCTTGCGCGTCCGTGTCGTGCGTGGACGTTTTTTCATATCCCAACGTATTCCTGCCCTATCGCCGACGGGCCCAGTTTGATAGTTCCTCCACCACGCGCCACAACATGGTGGCCGCATGTGGCGTTTATTTATTTATAAATCAGAGCCATAAAAAGAAGGCCCAAGTTCAAGAACAGTGCGTGGAATAAGCGAACAGTGATGTGCCTCAATTCGAATAGGATAGTGATATGTTATCTAGTGCTCAAAACAATTAGTTGACATGGAAACAATAAATAATGTGATCAAAACAGGATGCAAATTAGTTAAAGAGTTGACAGAGTCGCATGTACAAGTAAGATTTATTTTATTATTTGAAGCATTTCTTCCGATTTGACCGTTATTTTGAATATTTTTCGATGTTTGCAACTTAGGTTCATTGCACGTGCAGATTTCAAGCAAACTTTTCGCGCGCTTCAATTGACATTGCTTTTATCAAATTACATTTAGCTGTGAGTTACATATGTATATGCAACCAAATTACATTACTTATTCTTGTGATTATGTAAATATTTTGTGCATGCGTTTGCAGAACATTTTCTGAATAAATCAACCTATTTCAAGATATTTAAGATGTTATAAAAGAAGTGAATACTGGATGGCATTGTAGTTTAATTTGAACATATCCGTCATGAATTATACTTCCAAATAATACTTTGATATCAAAGTTGCAATCTCTTGTTAACGAAGAGCTTCATATAGATGCTTGATATATGAACATACACAGATAGGTAGTGCCCCTTCTATCTAGCCATATCTAGCACACGAAGTACCATACAATTTACTTTTAAGGAAACTGACTCGGGTCTCTGAACTCTTATAATATCGTAAGCAAAATTATCTTTGGCAAACACTAGGCGGCTGTCTGCTTTGGTAACTAACACCTAACACGCGAACTGAGCTCACTATCTCAAATTTCAATGAAACATACATGCATCATGATGACTGTATTTCCTTTAGGGATAGTCAGAGATCTGTGGACTCCATTAGATTTACATTGCGATGGTTTTCTGATTATCATGATCCTATCTGTCAGACTCTCGTTTGAATGGCCTAATACTCCAAATAGCATACCTTCAATGCGATATTAATGCTATTGAGAACTACGACATGTTATGTTTACAAGATTATGGACACCCCGTAAAGGTATAGAAGGATTTCACTACATATATCATAATATATGGATGAACTATTAACTTTTCTGATGATTGTTTTACCAGACTGTTGCACTTTGAGAATATCGATTAGGATCAATTATATCATCATATAAATAACATTTGTTTCTAATTGAAATAAGAGAATAGTAAATAAATAATGTGGTACTGTTAGGTTTCTATTTATGAAACAGATTTAAACATCCTTCTGCTTTGTCTGTTTATATTAGGGTAGTCCTAATGACATTCTTCTGACAAATTGATGAGTTCAGACAGGAAATGCCGTGTCAGAAGAAATAATTATGTATTTTGACACTACTGTAAACATTTCCTTTGACAACTATTACGTTACATTGTTAATTTTTTTTACTTTAAATTCTAGGAAGGCATTAAGATTATTATTAATTGTTCCTTTTTATATCGCCCATAATCTAGGATGCCCAGCATCATAATTTAAATTTGTATTATATGTATGTGGATGAGCTTAGGTTTTTACGAATATACCAGTACATTTAGGACTTATTACCTTCTATGTACTTTCTAAACATACATACACTACTTGTGTATACATACCCCTTTTGTCATTGTGGCGGGGTAGTCAGAGGCTTGAGTTTCAAAATTTCCAAGGCTTGTTACTTTCTACTTAATTTTTATTAATCAATGTAAATAATGTAACATTCCGATCTCTTATTAATATTTGTTTACTTACATAGGTACGGTCCATACCTCCAGGTCATGGTAATTACCTTCCTAATTACCATATATATGTACCTTAAGCTTCATTTTATCAACCTTTTGTCCCTTCCTCTTTGCAGATGGAAACATCTGGGGGTTCGGAGAGCTCTGGCGGAGAGGACGCGGAGGCGCGGCGGTCTCGTCGGGGCCACGTCTTGGCCGAACTCATGCAGACCGAGAGGGTGTACGTGCAGGAAATGGGCTCCATCTTAGCGGTACGTAGCTTTTAACTGTATGAAACTATGGTTAATATATATATATATATAGGAACAATATCCCTCGCTAGAAACGCGAGGGAAAACATTGCGAGGAAACCTTCCTGAAATAAGAGAATAATCAGCTTTTAAGTTAATAATAAAGTTATTCTATGTTATAAAGTAGTCGCTGATCTATTTTACAAATGACACATTGAATATCTAAACTGAAATAAACAACGTAAATTTTGAAAATAATAAAATAATCTCACACAAATGCGTCATGGTCACCAATATGAATAGATACCTATTTATATATCTTAGATTTGTCAAAATACGTCTTCACAAGAAACCATTCTAAACATGATTCTCAAAATAAAACTGAAAGAATGAGTTAAACGGAATGTTATGTCTTCACCAAGCACTTGTAAATATTGTAATTAAAACAATGACTAACATAATTGTGAAGAGAATTCACTAATGAAAATTCATATATGGTGTCTAGAA